>VXBU01017897.1:106065-196635 GCA_013400315.1 Bombycilla garrulus | reverse complement strand
ATCTGTGGTGATCCACGGTGATCGGAGGCGATCCGAGGTGATCTGTGCTGATCTGTCATGATCCATGGTGATCTGTGGTGATCTGAGGTGATCTGAGGTGATCCGTGGTGATCCGAGGTGATCCGTGGTGATCTGAGGTGATCCATGGTGATCTGTGGTGATCCATGGTGATCCGTGGTGATCTGAGGTGATCTGTGCTGATCCATCATGATCCATGGTGACTCGTGGTGATCCATGGTGATCCGTGGTGATCCATGGTGATCCCAGCTGTGGTGGCCTTCCTTTGGAAGCCCTGGTCTTGGTGTGCAGCACAGGAAGGAGGTTTTGGGGACGTGGAGCAGCAGATCCAGGATCTCCATAGCTGAGAAAGCTCTGTCCACCTTCCCGTGGTCACGTCAGTCTGGGAATTATATTTCCGTGAAAAAAATAGGCAAAATTTCCATTGCTGTTTGGTAGATCTCCAGTGGCCTTGGTTCACCTGACTTCTTTTCCTTTTTTGCCTCAGCCCTTTTAATCCTGTTCATTAAGTATTTCATTAGTTGCACTGATCCCTCAGTTAATCTGTTATCAAAAAAAGATAATTGAATTTAACTTCCCAGCACAGCCCACCTTTAGATGGATAAAATTCTAGGCTAATGACTTGGTTTCCTCCTATTAATTTAAAGAATTCCCTATAATTAGGCTGAGAATATTCTTCTTTGACATGAGATCTAAAATTTTGCTCATCCCAGGGAAATATTTTTCAAATGGTGCAAATAAATGTGGTGGTGGAGAACAAAAAGGTGTTGAAATAGGAGGGGTTTTGCTTGGTTTGAAGGCAGCTTGGGATGAGAAAGCATTTATGGAACATTTTGGGTGTTCCATCCCTCTGTTGCTGAGAAATAGGGTTGCATTTAGAGCTTTTGCAGTGCAGATAAATCTTGTCAGGGAGGAGAGGATTCCCCCTCAAGCATTGCTTCCAGCAGCAAAAGGCTTTGGGCATGCAACAACCTTTGGTGTGGGGATTTCATATTGCTCAAAGCATTTGCATTGCAGGCGGGTAAAACAGGTGAGGGGTTTGTGATAAGTGTGCTGATAAATGAATGATGGGCTGTTAATTAACGAGCAGCTTTGACCCTGTGTTAGCCCCAGGGGGTGCCCGGATGATCTGGGGGAGAAGGCAGGAGGGGAGCAGGTCAGGATCCTGCAGCTTGGATTTTGTGGAGCTCTCTGGAGTTGTTTCACTAAGAACAACTGGTAAAATCCCTCACAAGCTGAATATCTGCAGATGATTTCAGCTTCCCCAGCAGCTGGCTGTTCAAATCCCTCATGGAAGCTTCAGAAATCTCATTGGGGTATTTAGTAGGATGTCCTGTAAAATCGGTGGAGTTGCACAGAATGGAACGTGAAGTGTTGTGTAATCCCTTCTGCCCAAAGCCTAAAGCAGTCCAAATACAGACCTGCGTTCCTTTTGTTGTTTCCCATCTCCAACAACAACTGCAATTTCTGTTTTATCCCAGAATCTTGGACTGGTTTGTGTTGGAAAGGACCTTGAATCTCACCCAGTCCCACCCCCTGCCATGAACAGGGACATTTTCCACCATCCCAGGTTTGCCCCAAGCCCCCTCCAGACTGACCTGCAACTTTTTTTTATGTTGGAAAGGACATGAAAGAGAGAGGAGAAATCTCCTAAAGCTTTTGTTGATTAATGCAGATTTCAGTTACCACTCCCACTGTGCTTTTCCCTTCCACAGCCTTTCTACAGGCATATCCTCCTGGATGGGCTTCCATTTCTCTGCAGCACCCAGGGAACAGGAATCACCTGCCATCCTAAGTTTGATGGGCTTGCTCCATCTGTACACGATGGTTTTTACAGGAAAACGACTGTGTGGGGATTTCCCAGATTTTCCAAGCTCACTGTTCTGAGAGAAAAAGTCTTAGAAAGGACTTTTCCACTTAGGTTACTTATTTTTAGGAAAGATTCCTTGTATCCTCCTGGAAGGCAGCGGGGAGGACGGATATTTGATGTCTTACTTCTCAGGAAGCAGATGAGTAAAACAGTTCCTAAATCTGAAAGATGAACATTTTTGAAATGGCAGGAGTGCAGCAGGAAGGGTGATACACGCATTTTTAGGCAAATAATGCGTGTGACTTTTTGGCAAATATCTCCTGGCTGGCGTTCATACAAATACCCTGGGCAGGTGTGGATGAGTCAATCAATCCCTTACGTCAGAAACTGGCTTTAAAATGGAAAGGCAGCTTTGCCACAGGAATATCACCCCCAGAGGGAACGTTCCCTTTCCCTGTAGGAAATGAATCCCAAATTAAAAAAGCCAGGAGCAGAGCAAATGCACCCCTGGTTTGGCACCCCTGGGCCATTCTAGCCGTGGTTGTGCAGAGCAATATTCATAAATCAGGATTTGCAGCAGGAAGTACCAAGCTCAGACGGGGTTTTTATTTGCAGTCGTGCCTTCGTTCAAGTGCTGTTGGCAAAGAAATGGAATTGTCTCGTGGGGCTTGCACGTCACAGCTCATTTGTGCTGCTGTGGGACAAGTGCCACCTCCTGTCCCACGTTCTGCCATGGGCAGGGACAGGGACAGCAGCCCTGGGGACACCGATTCCTGCCACAGCTTTGGACAAGGGATGGAGGGACAGCACACAGGGAATGGCTCCCAGTGCCAGAGGGCAGGGCTGGATGGGATTTTGGGCAGGAATTGTTCCTGGCAGGGTGGGCAGGCCCTGGCACAGGGTGCCCAGAGCAGCTGGGGCTGCCCCTGGATCCCTGGCAGTGCCCAAGGCCAGGCTGGACTGTGGGGCTGGGAGCATCTGGGACAGGGGGAGGTGTCCCTGACATGACAGGGGCAGGAATAGATGATCTCTAATTCCCTTCCAACCCCGAGCAGTCTGAGAGTCTCAGTCACACCTTGAACACTACACCCAGGCTGTACTCATGGTTCTCCCCGGTGATACTTTCCTCCTAGAAATAAATAAAAAAAGAACTGATGGAAATGGCGAGATGCAAAGTAGGAAAGCCCATCTCCTCTTCTATTTTTGCTTGCCCAGAGGCACCTCGTGTCCCTGTCAGTGTCTCTCAGTCACCAGTGATGATAAATGCAATATTTGTGCCTTTCACATGACAACGGGACCATTCCCAGGGAGGTCTGCAGACTTTTATTAGAAAGTGTCCTTTAGTAGAAAGCGTATCAATAGGGGAATGGGGAATGGGAGGACATCTCTATTTATCCTGTCCGCTATTTTCTTTGATCATTAGATGCTCTGTAACTCCATCTCCAGCCTTCTCAAGTGGCATCATAAAATTAATTGGTTACCTCTGGAAAGAGGCAGAGCTCAGGCACCGAGGGTTTGACAGCTGGGATCTCAGGATGCAGCGGGAATGCAAAACAACTGTCCTTTGCATCCCTGAGCAGGCTGAGGGAGTGTGAGAGCCATGAGGGATCTCAGGGATGCCAGCAGCCCCAGGAGAGGCTGAGGGAGCTGGGAAGGGGCTGAGCCTGGAGCAAAGGAGGCTCAGGGGCCCTTGTGGCTCTGCACAACTCCCTGCCAGCAGGGGACAGCCAGGGGGGGTCGGGCTGTGCTCCAGGGAACAGGGACAGGACAAGGGGAAACGGCCTCAGGCTGGGCCAGGGGAGGCTCAGCTCGGCCAGCTGCAGGAATTTCTGCATGGAAAGGGCGCTCAGGCCTCGGCAGGGGCCGCCCAGGGAGGTTTGCAGTGCCCGTGCCTGGAGCTGTTCAAAGCCACGTGGCTCAGCTGTGGGCATCGCGCAGGGCTGGCTCAGTTGTTGCACTTGGTGACCTTGGGGTATTTTCCGACCCTCCTGATTGCATGGAGAGCGCGGCTCCTGTGTGGCTGCTCTGCTGCCAGCGATTCTCACCTTTCCCTCCAAACAGTCCTGCAGGATCTCGCCCTGAAGCGAGTGCCACTCGCCAGAGTGCCGCTTCCAGAGGTTAATCCCTTGGGAATTGTGTGCTGGCTGGTTCTGCCCTGGAATGTTGATGTCTCTATTAAATCAAACCGCTTCATTACCTGATCAGATCCTCTTCCCGCAGAAGCAGGAGGCAGCTCTGCTGCTGGAAAAAGAGGGAACAACCCTCTCGTTGGCCACAAAGAGATGTCAGGAAACTATTCCTGAGTGGTTTGTTTTCCTTTAAAAAAAGATATCATTTCCCCTGTTCCTTCTGGCACGAGGGTGACCCCCCTGTGCTCACATTAACAAATTAATTAGAGGAGCCCCAGCGATGCCACTTGTCACAATTATACTGAGGAGCTTAAAACGTGCAAACCTCCCCAAATTAATTGCAAAGCTATTTCGTATATGAGCAGCTCAAATTAATCATTAACCAGATCACTTTTATTCCAACATTATTTTTTGTTAAAAACGAGCCTTTTTAATTGGATAATGAGGTGCCGGTGCCACTCAGGAATTGTGCATTCCCCAGGCTGATGGCAAGGATGGGAGTTCCTGCAAGGAGCAGGGCAGACGCTGCTCCAAAAGCCTCCACGTTTTATTCTGGTGAATTCCTCATTTATTTCCAGCTGGCTTTGGAGTTTCCCCAGCAGCTCCCGCGTGCTGTTGTTTCCCCATTCGATATTGCCATCACCTAATTCCTGTGAGCCCTGAAAGTGATGCTCACAGCCCTGGGCAAGATCCAGCCTCTGGCTGCAGTCATTGTCCTCTGGAGCCCGTCAGAACCAGTAAATTAAAGGGGTCATTATCTCCATGCTTGCTGGCACATGCAGGTTAACTGGATGAACTCACTCCCCCTGCCAGCTCCTCAGGTCCCTGGTAACTGGAGAGGGATATCCACTCTCCTAAAGCATTCCCACACGGCTGGGGATGATCTTTTCTGCCAGGCGTTCACTCAGCTCTACAGGAAATCAGCACAATGTTGTTTGAGACGGAGGAGCAGGAATCTCGTGGATTTGATTAGGAGTTGAAGGGTTAAATAGGGCTCTAAAAAATCCCAGTGTCCTGTCCTGGTAAATCCCTGGATTGGTTTGGGCACTGAGCATGTTAAAGAGGTGCTTTTGTAGTCCCCATCCTTACAGTTGGCTCTTGGAGAAGAGGGAATATCACTGCAAAACAGTTTGTCTCTCAGCTGCTCACACTTGGAGAGTGAAAGAAATCAGGATTTCATTGAGTGCCTAAATCACTGACATCTCCGTGGGGCCGCCTGTTCAATTTCAGCACCTTTAATCCAAACCCTGATACTTTTGTCACGGAAAGAGGCATTTTCCAGGCTGCCTTTAGGTTTCCCAGAGCCCGTGGCTGCAGGAGTCAGCTGCAGCACAAGCAGGACACGCAGCATTTCCAGGTGGTTTCAGGTGACGTTTTCTTGGTGTCGTAGGTGTTGTAGGGTTTTCTGTCCCCTCAGTGGCCGTGTCCTCCCAGTGCTGCCCTCTGTGAAGTGTCCTGCTTTGTGTCCCGGGGCACTGGGGTGGGACGTGTGTGATGTGCTTCATAGTTTCGTTTGCCTAATAGAACGTGGTATTAACCCAAATTCTCTGCCAACACCTCATCAAGGCTCTTCCCTGCACCCGAACATCGCTGCTGCAGCAGCAGCTTGGGTGACTTTTCCCTTGTGCTGTCTTCACATCATCACCACTCCTAATTAGAAACAGAGGCTGTTAATTGAGTATTTCCCCGGTGTTTAATTAAATATTTGTCCGGTGCCTGTGAGCAGAGCTGCGAGATAACGGGTTTGTTCTCGCTCAGTGGGGCAGCGCTTGGATCTCCCCGGGAAACCCTTCGAGATTTGGGAGCTGCAGCTCTGCGCGTGGGCAAAGCAGCTGTGTGTGCACAGACCTGCAGGGGAGGTGCTCTACGTGATACCGTCCCGGGACAGCATGGGAAATGGGATATTGTGCCTGGGTATTATGGGATATTGTCCCTGCACGTTATGGTAAATGAGATCTTGTCCCTGGGCTGAGGCCGGCCAGCTCTGCAGGGGGGGAGCCCAGAGCCTCTGGGCACACAGACAGCATCCATGGGAGAGCTCCCACTGCTGGGAAAACAGCCTTCCTCTGCCAGGGGGAGAGGGATAATAACACAGAGGGGTAACTGGATGGATATAGCCAAACTGGTATTTGGATAGATAAAACAGAGGGGTAACTGGATGGATATAGCCAAACTGGTATTTGGATTGGATAAAATAGATAAAAGCAAGAGGGAAGGCTGGAGGCTGCTGGTCACTCTGTGTCATCTCTGAAGGAATCCTCATCTCCATCTTTGGGATCACAGAATTCCAGACNCCTTTCCTCCCAGCACAGCTGCTCCATCCTCTGCTCATGCTGGTGCCTCCCCTGGGCTCTGTGCAGCAGCTCCAGGTCCCTGCTGTGCTGGCCCAGCTCTGCAGGTGGGCTCTCACCTGAGCACAGGGCACAGGGGCACAGTCCCCCCTCCCCTGCTGCCCACGCTGCGTTTGGTGGATTCCCTGCAATTCCCTCCTGTGCTGCTGCAGGACATTTCTCAGGGGCTCTGGGGCTGGGTTTGATCAGGGCTGTTGGAGGAAACGGGGAATTACCAATCCAGGCTCAGCAGTCTGCAGCTCCCCCAAATCCCCAACCCGTTTTTACTCCTCCAATCCCCTCTGTATTTACTGCTTTGCTCCTTGCAGTTGCCTCTCCAGATTTTTCCTGTTTCAGAAGGATTGCTGAGGTTTAGCCACTGCTTTGCACACCAGATGGCTTTTTTTTTTTTTTTTTTTTATTAATTTCAGTAATTTTGCTGTTGTCGCTCCTCACTGCTCTGTTGCTGCCACACAACACTTTTCTGGTGTTATTAAGTTTTGCAGAAAGAACAGTGGGGAGGAAATCCACAACTTAAGGAGTTGAAAATAAACCAAAAAGCCCTCCCACTAAAATGAAAAATTCCAGAACATAATAGCTTCTTTTCCATTAAGGTCCTGTTTTTTTAAGTATTGCAGAAAAGGTTCCCTCTTCTCTTTCCACTCTGACTTCATGTGTGAAGCTCTGACGTGTGAAACAATGTTATGTTTATTTGTGATGTAATTGATTACACAGGGGCCAGGACTTCAATAGCACTTCCAAGTGCTTGGAGAGAGGTTTGGGATGACATTCCAGGGTTTTTCCAGTGGTTTGCCTGGGGTGCGCTTTCCAGGGACTCCCGGGGAGCGCTTGGCTCCCTGGCCCGGCCCAGCATCACGTGGGCTGGAATGAAAAGGTCTTTGCTTAGACAAGGGAAATCATCCTTAGGCTTTTCTTCTGCATCCCTGAATGAGTTCCCCAGCTGTATCTCAATCTTTACTGGCTGTAACTCAGGACAAACAAAATAAATCCAGTTTCTGAACATTTTCAAACAGATCAAGGGTGTTGTGACAGCAAGATGTGGCTTCTTCCCATCTCGCTGCAGGTCCTGGAGCAGCAGGAGGGATTTTGGGATAGCCGTGCTCCAGATGGCTTTTTTGACTGACTGTGGGGGGTTGGGTGTCTCACCCCTGCCGCTGTAAAACTGGTTTTTCTCTGAAATCCACGTGGCTCCCAGCGCTGATGGGTTACTTTGCCGTGTTTTAGCCAGCCAAGCGAGGTGCCAGGGAGCTGGCACCAGCAGCTGCCTCTGGAAGTGCTGTTGGGTGCCGAGTGGGACTCATTTTATTGCGTGAGTCAGGGCATCGTGGCTGGGTGCCTTTGGAGCACGTGGCAGGAATTCACCCAGGAACGTGACAGCCTTTGGTGGATCTCTTCCTGTGTGTATCCAAGCTTGGAAAACTGCTGGCAGGAGGACTTGGCGTGACTGTGTTTCAGTCGGGAGCAGCTTTCCGAGCAGTGCTTCCTTACAGAATGATGAGGGATGATCCCTTGGACTGGATGTCAGCCTCTTAAGCTCCTCTCCTGGCTCTCGCGGTGGTTGCCTTTGGCAAAACCCCTCCTTCCTGGGCTGTTTTGATAAAATGAGATAATTTGTCAGTGTTTGTACAGCGCTTCAGGGACTTCAGTTTTCATGCTTCAGCAAGTGGCTGAGGTGACTTCAGTCAAAAGTGGGTTTATCTGTGGAGTATTCAACTGAGTTTGTCTCAGTAAGCCCAGCTTTTCTCTTGTTTTCCCGCAAATGATGCTGGCAACCGCAGCTTTGTCTCATCACCAGCGCAGTAATTGCTTCAGAAAAGATACTTTTCCTCCTTTTAGTGCCAGATTCTTCATGGTTTCTGGGAGAAATCCTTCCTCTTCCCCACATAATACCTTGCCCTGGTTCTGCATGGAACAGCCACTCCTATTCCAGTCCACAAACCTTTCCCAGGTGTTTCTGTCTCGGGGAATCCTCCTTCCTTCCCCCAAGGCAGAAGAAATTCAATTTTTTCAGACGTACCAGAGCCTATCCCTGTTTTTTGAAGCTTCCCACTGCCATTTGGGCAGACCTTGGGAGGAATCCCAGAGAGAAAAACCTCAGATTCAAGATGCCAAGCGCTTCTGGTAAAGTTTGAGTGCATTTGAAATAATTATTATTTTAAATGGTTAAGTTTTTCATTAGTCATGAGAGTCCCATTGGCTAAAACCTTCCTTGAAAAGATGATGGTGATGGAGCTTAGTGGGAAAAAGGTGATTTTCCACAAATGGGGCAAAGAGGATCTTTAAAGTTTGGTGGGAATTTTTTTTTTCCTGGGTTTGTTTTGGTTTGGCTTTTTTTGATGTTTTCATTTTTAATCTATTAACAGCTTTTCAGAGCCAGAACCCAATATCTTGGGTTTGAAATAATTTTAAGGCCTGTGCCTTGATTTTGTTCCCAATTGCTGCTACTTTGAAACGCTTGTAGCCATACATAAAAGGCTCCTGCGGGTGATAAAAGGGATTATCAGCAGAAATGTGGTTATTGTGTTGGTAATTATGCTGTCATCAAAGCCTTGTCACGCCTGAGCAGTCGTGAATTCAAGGTTCATGTCCAGAACTCGTTGCTTTTCCACTCCTGCTCCCGGGCAGTTGTTGATATTTTGGGTATCTCAGCGCTCATCTCAAACCCTCCTGTCACCAGACCCTACAGTAAAATAAAGTTACAGAACCCCGGGGCTGCAGGGTCTGGGGTTAAGGAGAGCATTTGATCTTCCCTGGGCAAGGAAACAAAAAGTTTCTTCTTGGCCACGGTGTCCTTCAAAATTCCAGTCAAAAGACTTTATTTTGTTGTCCAGCACCCAGACAGGATCATCCTGTCCCCACAGGAGCTCCTTTGGCCTCCTCAGCCTCTCTTGATGTCACTGCTGCCTGGGAAGGCTGCTCTGGGCACAGAGAGCGGGGAGAATAAAAGGATAAAAGGGATTTATTGAAAGGATCCAGCTTGGGCAGTGCAGGAACCCCTTGGGGCTGCACCCAAGTCAAACCCACAAATGGGCACAAAATGGATCCCGGGCACCAGGCCTCACACTTTGATAGGTTTGGGTCCATCAGCACATTGGAGTTCATTGTCCAATTCCAGCTCCAGCTGATGAAGCTCCATCCTCCTTGTTCCCTCTCTTCCTTCACTGCTGTTTCCACTCTGGGGCCTCAAATTTGTCCTTGGTCCCAGCTGGAAAGGAATTGTTTTGTCTCCCTGCTCTGTGCAGAGAGCTCAGCAACCCTGAATATGAAACCCAGAACTGCACACTGAACCAGCACAGAATGTGAAAAATAGAAAAGATAAAACTTCAGCCATCAGCACCTCTGGACATCTTCATCCCCAAGGATAACGCAGAGGGAACATGAGATCCAGCCTCAGCCCTTGCCTGGCTCCTTTGGCACCACCCCCAGGAGTTTTTAAGGGATTTCCAGAAGGGGTTGTGGGGTGGTAAATCATATATTAGGAACTATTTCTTCGTGTCAGACATTGGAAGGGGCTGCTGGGAATGTGCAGGAGTCCCCATCCCTGGAATTGTTCAAAAGCCACGTGGGATGTGGCACTTGGGGACATGGGTTAGAGGTGGCCTTGGCAGTGCTGTTGGACTCTGATCTCAGAGGGCTTTTCCAACCTAAAGGATTCTTTGGCTCCATGGTGTGCTGAGGGCGTTTCTTTGATCTGAGCATCCACCTGGATGAATTTCAAAGAGCTGACAAAAATCCCAGGACTGTTTTGGCCCCTCAAATCCATTTTTTAGGGATTTTTTTTAGGGAGTGAATTTCTATAGTTGGATCCCAGATAACTCCCATGAAGGGAGGATGGGGTAAAAGTAAGAAATCTTCATTAAAAATCCAGAGGAGTGAGATGACTTTCAAGTCCTGGTTTTCAATTCCCAGGGCTTTCACTGAGTGCCTGGATGCTTCATCACAGCATAAAAATTTATAGGATTCACCACTGTTGTAATGACAACATGATTTGTGCTTCTTCCTAAATTGAGGCAGCAATTTATTCCTTGGGGTGAGGGGTAAACCAAACAAACCAGGAAGAAGAAATAACAGATTAAAGGCTGCAAATCATTTTTCTGTGTGTATCAGCCTCAAGTAGATGGGCTCACAAGAGGGTGTCATGTTCCAGGGGTGGTTTTGTCCTGCAGCTTCCACAGGATCAGCTGGGACTGCAGGTGGTTCAGTAGCTGAAAAAGCTGGGAAGCTCAAAGCAGAAAGACATGAGGAAAAAGCAGATTAACACAATTATTTTTGGAAGGAACACAAGACTAATCCTTGAACCCCCTGTTTTCATGCTGGATTTCAAAGGCAGGAATAACACAGTCGCTCCTCTGAAGAAAAAAACCCTCAGTTTCATCCTTCCGTAAATGTCTATTTTTTAATGCCATTTACAGGGAGGATTCTTTAAACAGAAGTAGATTTTTTCTGCCTGCAGTTAAAGCCTGCAGGGAATTTTGGGGGATCCATTTCTCACAGAGGAAATGGTGCAACCACGGGTGATTCTGTGCATGTAGGTACTTTGCACCTTGGGTCACCTGTTACCAAAAAATGTGGAAGCAGAATCCTCTGAGCGGTTTTCCACATCTGTAAATTGCAGGATTTTGTGGAGGAAATCCATTCGTAAATCTTTCTAACTCACGTAATTGCCATAAGTCTTAAAAACTCCTTTTTTTCCTCTCTGCTGCAAGTAAGTGAGTTTGTATCAGCAGAGAAAATTGCCTCAGAATCATCCTTGGTCTCTGGTGTGGTCTGTGTCAAATGCCAAATTAGTGGAGAAACCTAATTATACCTCTGCTCTAATTTCATCAGCACAAGTTCACATGTCCTCAGGAGCCAGCATCCCAAAGCCCATCTCCAGGGCGAGTCTGGCAGCTTCTCCAGGCTCCTGGCATTCCCAGTGGGGACGTCAGTTCCAGGAGATCTTTCACAGCCGGAGGTGTGAGGACAAGCTAGCCAACGTTAGGGAAAGGGAAGACATAAAAACCCCGTTTTTTGTTTATCCCAGTGGAGCAGACTGGCACCTCCACGGAGCCAGGAGTGAGCACAGAGCTTGGGTGGGAACAGAATGATTCATAAAGTTCCCCTCATCCCAAACCATTGTGGCATCCTCTCACTGAACTCATCTAAAACTGTCATCAACAACAGAACTTCTACCAATAAAACCCCATCAGAAATATCTTATTGTATCTATTCCATCTTTTCATGAATGCATGATGATTTCCCGAGCTCCTGCAGGATTTTCCTTTCTGCTGCTGGAAATCCAAAGCACCCCTGGGCTGTTCAGCCAAGCCCAGGTGAAAATCTCACCTGGCTTGGATGGGTGTTAATATTTAGGAGAAGGAGAGAGGGGAATGCGCCTGGCACGGAAATGAAGGAAGGAATTTCTGGGATGGAGGGGAGGAGGTGTCAGGTGAGGTTGCCAGGATCTGCCTGTGTTGCCTGACAGGGGGTGCAGAATTGACAACAGCTTCAGATGAAGCTGGCTGCTTGAAATTTTCAGCCTTGCCAGAGGTATCAGAGACCCTGGAATGATACTAAAAATACCTGTAACTCTGATTCTAACCCATGGAACAGGTTGTCAGCTTTGTATGAGGAATTTCAGGTCACAAAAACTTAGATAGTAAAATAGTAGTAATTATAAGTAAAAAGAAGGTAATTTGAATGTATGTACAGGGGGGTTTAGGGCCCTGTACAGGGGGGTTGGAGATCTGTACAGGGGGGTCTGAGACACAAGATGGAGGATTTTTACACGTGGCATGTTATCTTGTGTTCTTCTTCATCACCTCCATCTTCTTGGTGATGCTGGCACTTTTGGATTGGTTTGACACAGATCTGGACATGGTAATGTGAGGGGCATAGATTGGTACTTAACTGTAAACATTTAATACGTAGTTTTTAGTATAAAAGATTACAGCTCACCCGGGGCGGGCACAGTGTGTCTCTGGACGCGTTCTGTGTCAACCCTGGCAGAGCAGAGAAATCTCTCTTTGATAAGGAATTAATAAACTGCCTTGAGAACACCAACAAACGATTCCAGACTACTCCTTCAACAGCACGGGCCAGAAACCTGGACTTTCCTACATATTGCGGGGTCTCCTGGGGTTAAGGAGATCCCAGCAGTTGTGGCATCCCAGACTGGGCACAAGACCACAACATGCCTGCATTCCCTGAACCGGTTTGCAGAATTGACAACAGCTTCAGATGAAGCTGGCTGCTTGAAATTAAGACAAATCCGGACTAAATATGCAAATCAGCCGCAACAGCTGGCGAGACTTTTGTGGGGGCACTTCAGCCATGCTCAGAAATGCCTGCACATCTGGAGGAGGACGTGCGGCAGATGGTGTTGCTCCGGGCTCAGGAACAATTCCTGGCTAAAATCGTGGTTGTTTTATTTAATTCCCAGCCGAAGCCAACGTGAAACAGGCTGTGGGATCATCAGAGCGTGCGAAGCGAACAGGGCGTTTGGGAAGAAGGAGGGAACAGTGCATCCAGGCAGCCTGGGGAGTGGATGCTGCACCCGCACGGGGAGCGCGGCGAGTTTGGCGCTTGGTTGAAATCTAGAGCAAAGCCAGCCCGTGGCTCAGGCAGGTGCCACCTCTGGAGTTCAGTAATTAGATTTAATCAGAAATCCAGCTTTCTGCGGTCAGTCGTTAGTGCTGCTTCTGGAAATAAGATGGGGAGGAATTTCTCTAGCCAAAGGAAAAATGGAGTGGCCAAACTTCTTGTGTCACCTACAGCCTCCCAAAGAGCTTCGATCTGCAAAGGAATTCATGGAATTCATGGAACAGACAAACAGTCCCACCCTGTGCATCCTTGGAAGTGCTGTCCAAACTGAATTCCTCTGGATCTGGTGAACCAGGAGCATTGCAAAGCAAGGGGGGGAACTCTTTTAGCTTTTAAGTGCACTTTCTGTCACCATTTTGACATTTTGGTCCTGGAAAATGATATTACAGGCTTATCCTTCTTTTTAGAGCCAGTAGCAATAAAAACATTCCTCGTGCAATACTGAGGGTTCCTCGCCATTCGTTGGGAAAGCAGTGGAAATTTTAATTTCCTGTGCTGGCCCCAGACTTCAACTGTCATTTGCTGCTTTGGGTTTTCCAGGAATTTGGTAAGAGTTTTAGGGACTGGGGGTCATTTTTTAGCTGAGCACCACATCAAATTCCCTGTTTAATTGGTTAAAAGAGTATGATGCAGGTGAAGGTTCTTGAGTGTTCATGAGGTTTTTATTATTTAATTACAAATAATGACTGTAGCTGTCAGTTCAATGAGATGTTAAAGGTATGGATTGTAAAAATCGGCAAAATATTTTGTTATTCTTGTGAAAGAACAGCTGCGCCTGATTCAATGCTAATATTTATCAAATAGATATTTGTAACTTAACTAGGAATCTAAAAATAATGCGAGGTAAATGCTGAAATTAGAAATACGCTCCTGTATGGTGAAATTGCTGTTCCACTTTAGGTTGTACATCATTTCTCCCTGTGGCAGAGCGTCTCCCTGGTGTTTTCCTTTCTCTTTGTGGCCAGCACAGGTGGTTTGCACCTTGTTTGAGTACAGAGTCTCTTTCCGCAGTGCCTCATCGGGCACGCCCCTCTTGCTTTCTTGATTCCTGCCTCACATCCCGGGCTGCGTTTGGGTCAGGATTTGGGTCAGGATTTGGGTTTGCCAGAGTACAAGGCAAGGAGTACACGAAAGAGAAGCCGGTGAATCCTTTCAGCTGTGGGAAGATGTGTCCTTTCAGGACTGGGATAACCCATGAACTGTTTTTTTTTCCCTGTTATCCCCCCAGGAAGCTGGGGGTGGGATCCTTCCTCCCGTTGTCTCTTCCTCGGGATGCAGCATCCGTGGACAGGCACCCTCTGAGCTCCTCTGCACAGCTCTGCAAGTCCTGGAAAATCCGTTTTAATTCCAGCTTGGACAAATGCAGAGGAAATAATAACTCCAATGCAATTTCTTCTCCCCTGTGGGCGTTGGGAACGGGAGCTGCTGGAAATCCTGCCTCTCTTGGCCAGCTCTAAATGAGATTTCCCCCCTCCAGCCCTGATTCTGTTTTTTGATAAAAACTGATGTCAATTCTCTTCAGATATTGCTGGGAATGGCCAGTGTCACTGCAGTCCCTGCACATGAGCTGCCCTGATGGGTTTTTTCCCTCTGGAAAGGGAAGCTCCAGATCTGCCTGGAGCTTTCCTTCAGGGATGAAGTGCCCTTGATCCTGGAGAGGATTAAGCCCCAGTGGAGCCAAAGGAATTTAACTCCCCAGGAAGAGCTGCTACAGGCTGACAGAGCAGGGCTCAAAATGCCCTTGGTTAGCCCCTGGATGAGGAGCCTGCTCATTGCAGCCTTTGCAGAGGCCTCCTCATCTCGTTTCGATGTCCTGGTCTGGCACGAGTTTCTTTGGCAAAGAGATTTTCTCCCTGGGCCATTTTAGAATGGACGTAGATAGAAGACAAGATGGAGGATTTGGGGCACTGTCCCAATCTCCTTCTTTGTCAGCTCCATTTCCTGCAGCGTTGGTGGCACAAAGTGATTGGTTAGAAAAGAGCCGCGGTGCAGGTGTTACGTGACAGACAAAAACTTATTTATTGGTAGAAAAGTAAAAACAAAGTACGTTCTAAGAGTTAATGGAACGAGATATCTTTAAAAGACCTTGAAACTGCATCTGGTGACTTTCTGGTGCCCTTCTCCTCAGGTGCCAAGTCTGGTATGTAGGTGCCACACAGAATTGTAGGTAAGAGCAAATAAACAGCAAACCTGAAGACCAAATTCCAGAAGTCCCATTGGTCTCATTCCCTGCACAAACATTCCTGCCCCATTCCCTGTCCAAACCTTTTCAGAGGTTTTCCCTGGCCAGGGAAGCCCGGTGAGATCTCCTCAGATACGAGCCTCTCTCCTTTTTTTGGCATTTCCACAGGCCCTACCAACATTTCAGCTGTTTACCAATATTTCTGGCACTCCAAAATCCCCTCACCTCCTCTTCACCCATTGGCAGGAGGCTGGGCTGATTCATCTCTTTTGAGCATTGTTTGATTTTACCCCCATTATTCCCAACAAAAAGGGCTTTTTGGGATCCCTGACTGCTTGAGAGGGATGCAGGCGGGCCCTGAGCCTGCTTGGCTGTGATTCCTTTGGAAAAGGGACCAGAAATAGAATTTACATTTCAAACAGCTCCAGGCAGTTGTGCTAATTTTAAATATTTCAAAATATCCATCGGTTCATGGAGTTAAATGGCTTATTTTTTTTTTTGGTCTTCGCATACAGACAGGCACAGCGGCACTTTTGGGGAATCTGCTGATGCTCAGTCCAAATAAAGATGGGAAAATGATTGGAATTTGTGGAGAAAAAGAGAAAGAACAGCTGTGTAAAACCCTCCCTATTGCAGAGCCATCCCAAAATGAACCCCCAGCACTGCACACCTGGGAACCTCCTGAATTAAGACTGAAATTTTAATGCAGATTCAGGGGAATTTCTGGGAAGGGAAAAGTGAAGTTGCAATATCCTGGAGGCGTTGTCGAGCCACCAGCAGCAATAAATCCCTGCCATTGCGTTCCCTTACCCGTCCTGGTTTGTATTCCTGATTATTCCAGGGGCTGTTGTTTGGCAGGATGGTGCTGCCAAGGGAGGGAAGGTTATTCCCAGCCCTTCTCAGACCAGAATCTGGATTTGGGGCTCTGTTATGATTTTAGGATGCAGCGTTACAGTAAAATCCTGACTCTAAGTGCCTGTCCTCCATCCCAAACGGGGCTCTGCTGCCAGGTTTTCCCAGCGCTGTGATTCCTTAGGGGTTCCCCAGCAGCGCCGTGGAGTTGGTGACACCCCTTTCCCTGGATCCACACTCAGCCCACAGATGAGTCCCACAAGTGATTGCTTCATTTAATCCCTGCCAGCGCTTCTGGCTTTGCCAAAAGGCAAAACGCTCCTTCCTTTTAATAAGAGCTCATTATTATATCGGGGTGTTTATAAAAATGCAAAGGAGACAGAGAAAGCTTTAAAAGCAATTACTGGGAACATTTTTGTTGCTATAACAACGAGAGGCAGCTCTTGATGAGCCATCGGATCCCTAATGTTGTTAAAAAGTTTCGTTGCCACGACAACAGAATGCAGTTTTTATATCCTGGACTGATAGTTTTGCTTTTTTTCCCCTGTTTTCGGAGCAGCAGCCTGGGTTGGATTTTTGGAGAGTGAAGGAAGGACAGGAGGAAACAGGAAGTGGAGTACATAGGGATTGGATCCTGTGCCTTCCCTTGTGTTTTAAATTTGGTTTGGAACAGTGAAGCTTCTGGGAGTCCTGAAGGAGACGGGCTTTGATCCCTAGAGATGTTCTGTGAAATGCCAGGGCTGGATGGGATTTTGGGCAGGAATTGTTCCTGGCAGGGTGGGCAGGCCCTGGCACAGGGTGCCCAGAGCAGCTGGGGCTGCCCCTGGATCCCTGGCAGTGCCCGAGGCCAGGCTGGACTGTGGAATAAAGGCAAGGAATTAATGGAAAGAGGTGAAAATGGCAGGGATTGCCCTTTGCCCTGCTCCAGGGTTCACTTGCAAAGCAGCATCCGGATTGAAAACCCCAGTTCTGAGCTGTCCCTGCTGCTGTTGCAGCTGTTCTGTACCAGCTCTGGGGAGAGATCCTGCAGGGCACAGAGAAGAACTCCTTGTTCCTGAGTGATTCCAGCAGTGCAGGGACACCCCGGAGCTCTGGGGCCTGAGGAATATCCAGCCCTGTCTCCTTCTCCTGTGGGGTTATCGGGGGTGTGCTCGGGGAGGAGAGCTCCAGGAGCAGCTCTCCATCGCCCCTTGCCAGCCTCTCCTGCAGCACAGGGCCATGAAAGCTGGGAAATGAACCCAGACTGGAAATGAACCCAAACTGGAAATGAACCCAAACTGAAAATGAACCCACACTGGAAATGAACCCAAACTGAAAATGAACCCACACTGGAAATGAACCCAAACTGGAAATGAACCCAAACTGGAAATGAACCCAAACTGAAAATGAACCCAAACTGAAAATGAACCCAAACTGAAAATGAACCCACACTGGAAATGAACCCAAACTGGAAATGAACCCAAACTGGAAATGAACCCAAACTGAAAATGAACCCACACTGGAAATGAACCCAAACTGGAAATGAACCCACACTGGAAATGAACCCACACTGGAAATGAACCCACACTGGAAATGAACCCACATTGAAATGAACCCAAACTGGAAATGAACCCACACTGGAAATGAACCCACATTGGAAATGAACCCAAACTGGAAATGAACCCAGACTGGAAATGAACCCAAACTGGTAATGAACCCAAACTAACTGGAAATGAACCCAAACTGGAAATGAACCCACATTGGAAATGAACCCACACTGGAAATGAACCCACACTGGAAATGAACCCACACTGGAAATCAGTCAGGTCTGGAAATTAATCTGTTGAATTCACGCCGCAGTTTGAGAACACTCTGCTCATTAGCTCAGTGTCTGTGATTAGTGCTTATTACCTAAGCTTAATTCCTTCCACCTTCTTCCTCTTTTTCCCTTTTTCCATTTGATTTCCCGGTAATTTAGAATATTGCTTTGCTTTATGAAAGCACTGAGGAGAACGGAGAGATGAGAGAGGATGAACACATCTGAGTTGCCCAAAATCAAACCAGAATTTCTCCTGAAATTTAATGGCCAAAGTCCCAATCTTTCCCAGAATTTACCAGCTGCAGGAATTTCTGCATGGAAAGGGCGCTCAGGCCTTGGCAGGAGCTGCCCAGGGAGGTTTGCAGTGCCCGTGCCTGGAGGTGTCCCAGGAATGTGGCATTTGGGGACAGGAATTAGGGCTGGGCTTGGCAGTGCTGGGAACTCGATGGTCCTAAAGGTCTTTGTTTTCTGAGGAAAACGATTGCACCCTGTAATCAAAGAAAACACAGGACCTTGAATTTAAAAAGGGTTTTCCCCCCAAAAAAAGGGTGTAACGATCTGAGACCAAGCAGTGCAAAGGCTCAGAGACATTTTAGTGGAATCTTCCAGGTTAAGCACAGGTGAGGAGTGGGGCGGCTCCCTTGCAGAGCATCCCCCATCCCACTGCTGCAGGAGGGACAAATCCCTGCCCCATCTGGGAATTGTGGATTATTTCTTACTGGGAATTTCTCCCCGGCCCTTCCCACGCTGCTAGGAACAGATGCTTGTCAACATCCCCCCTCTCTGCTGGCAGCTTGTCAGCAGATGTTCATTTTCCCCCCCACAAATGATTCATTTTCATCCAAACAATAGAAAAAAACCTCAGAAGTAAAGCCTTGCTAGGTCCCATGAATTATTGAGAAATCGTTTCAGATGTCAAAACTCCAGTTACAGTTCCTTGCAGCTCCCTGGTGACTCTGGAGTCGTCACTCTTGAAAAATAACCCAAATTATATTTAATAATTGAACAGCATCTACTTTGGTGCTTCTCTATCAACTCTTGGAGTGACATTTAATGCTCGTTAGGAGGTGCTTGGGGTTGTTTAATTCTCTATCATGCCAAGAGTTCTGTACAGGAACATGTTGATTTTAATTGCATTTAGATTTGATTACAAAAACCCAGTAAATCACTCTGAAAGGGTCAGATTGTTCCATTTGGCCTCAAGCTGTTTTGCTTTTCACAGCAGATATTTTATGTGGAAATCTGCTTCTGTGAGTAAGAGGAGTTCTGAAACACAACTACTAATGCAAGGTGAAAATCAAGGCAGAATTGTAGAGTTTCTAACTGTGACAAAACATTTTCGGGGCAAATTTTAAAATTTGACTTTTTTTTTTTCCTTACATGACATAAAATAAACCTTACTGAGCTCTCTCTACTGCCAAAAATGTCCCACATTCCATATTGTATGGACAGAAAATAATTCCTGTGTTCTCTTGCGTGGTTTTCTTCCTGTCCCCTTCTCCCTCTTTTGTCTCTGGGATTCAGTAGTGGAACATTTTATTTTCGGTTAATTTGAGCCAGAGCCTCAAATGGTGCTTAATTGGGTGGAAATTAATGACCCAGAGAGGACCTGAATGTCCTCTGCTGTTCTTCCCTGTGGGAATGGTGAGGCCCTGGGACGGATTTCCCAGAGCAGCTGTGGCTGCCCCTGGACCCCTGGAAATGTTCCAGGCCAGGTTGGACGGGGCTTGGAGCAGCTGGGACAGTGAAAATGTCCCTGCCCGTGGCAGGGGTGGCACGAGATGAGCTTTGGGGTCCTTTCCATCCCCAAATCCGGGGCAAAATCCAGCATTTTCTGAGGCAAAGGTGCCCTGAGAGCTGGAGCATCAAGTGCGACCCTGGCATTTTGTATCCCAGATTTTGGTGGGTTTAAGGTGCAGAGGAGCAATTCAGGAATGTGCACAATTCCTTTTTATCTCCAGCAGGAGCTGAACTATTTGGAATTTATGACATGAAATCCTTGCCTTTAGACCTTTCAGCTAAAAAAATGATGGCCTGCAGTGAGTGTAAATAAATCCCAGTAACAAACCAGTGCCAGAGGAGGGGGGAGCAATGGGGAGCGACACAGAAATTCCATGTAAATTCAGTTGTGTGTGCACAGGGCGGTGCTTGGTGCACTGAAAACTGGAAACAAAGAACTGGGACAACAAACCAACTGTTTGGGATCGGCGCTAATCATGTTTACATTTAATCTTTCCAGGACTTTAATGGATTTGGGAGGTTTTGCAAGACAGATTCCGACTAATCCTGAATCCCTGTTATTTTCAGTGCAGGGTTTTGATAAGTCAGGTTAGAGTCACGAAATACCAGAGTGGTTTGGGTTGGAGGGACACCTTCCCCTGTCCCAGGCGGCTCTAAGCCGTGCCCGGGTTTGGGGATTTGGGAGTGAAATGAGCAGAAATGAGCAGCAGGATGGAGCGGGATTGAGGCCAAGCCCTGGGTTTGCCCCAAGGCGGGAAAACTCTGCTCCAGTGATTCCCGTGCCCTGCATGGAAATGTAGACACTCAGCAGCAGAGGAAAGGGTGAGACCAGAAACAGAGCACATTTACCAAGGTGTAAAAGTTCGTTCATCATTTTGGTCACACCTTCACCTGCGGAACAGGGCAGAGCATAAAAAAAATGAATTACTTTCAATTTCCTGATTTAATTGGCCGTTGAGCACAAATTTCACCTTTAAAACGAAGAGTCCTATGTTGTTGATTTTTAATAAATTTTTGTTGTTATTTTATAAGAAGTGCTGTCTGCAGATGGGCTGGGCTGAGGTTTGAGCCTTCAGCCCTGAGGTGTGGGAGGGCTGCCCGAGGGATCCAGCCCACATTTGTCACGGATGTTTCAGGACAGAGGCAGAGCCCTTGCTCTGATTTAATGGAGTCTGTGCTGCAATTGGATTAGGGGTCCCAATTCAGTCAATAAAATCAGGGAAATGCGGAATTAAGGTGATTATTGGAATTGGTGGGTCTGCCTTACCAGGAAAAGCACAATTCCTGGAGGAGGAGATGAGGCTGAGCTGAGCCGCCATGGGGAGCTGCTCAAAATGCCAGGATGGCATGGAAATACATCCACGTTTTCTTCATGTGCATACATAAATGTACAACCAGGTGGATTTATAAATAAAATATCAATTTCTGCTTCAAAGCCAGGTCAGATGGGGCTCTGAGCAAGCCGGTGGGATCCCTGTCCAGGCAGGGACTGGACTTGGATGGAAAATTGATGCCGGTGTTTGTTCTGTTTCTCCCAGATGTGCCACATGGTCACGGCCTCTGTTGTTACCCTGACCTCCCTCCTCAGGTGAAATGCACTCAGCAGGAGAAGAATCGGATTTATAGACCCCAAATATGATGTGAATTGCCTTTAATACTTCACAGATCAAATTCAAGGGTGTTTGAATTCAACATTTCTTAGCTGGGGGTGAGGCTGTGGTGATGAAATCCGGTGCATGTTGTGTACCAGACCCCAGGAAACCTCCTCAACAAATCCCCTGCTGGAGACAAAACCAGCACAGGGCCTCCCCCCCAGAAGGAAAGAGAATTTTGCTGAACTGAAGTTGTCCCTAATTCCAATCCATGAAGTAATTGCCTAATTTTTGGGCCAGCTAAAATCTCCTGTGCTCTTGGGTTCCTCTGCCTGAAATCCAATAGAATTCAAAACCAATGGGATCCAATGGAATTTAGGGCTCACTCTTGACACCTGTAACTTTTTCCTTTAGAAAAAAGCTGAGCAGCAGCAGCATTTTTAATCAGAAAATCAATCCCCTGGATGTGCCCAAAAAATGATACTTAAGGTACTAATCACTGACATGGCAATGGATGAAAACCCCTTCTGCTTTAGCTGGGAAAGGTGGTTATTTTCACTTGTAGGAGCATTTCCAGCAGGAAAAAATGGTGCCAAGGTGTCGGATAAGCTGGAGATCTTAATCCAGGAAGGACTGGGATCCTCAGGGTTGAGGCTGAGCTGACTCCAGAAGGCATCAGGAGCTGCTGGAACACAGGGTCGTCCTGGGGGTTTATTTACTTGCCATGGAATCATAGACTGGTTTGGGTTGGAAGGGACCTTAAAATTCATCCAGTTCCACCCCCTGCCACGGGGGCCAACAGCAGAGCTGGAGAGGGACTGGGCACAAGGGATGGAGGGACAGCACACAGGGAATGGCTCCCAGTGCCAGAGGGCAGGGCTGGATGGGATTTTGGGCAGGAATTGTTCCTGGCAGGGTGGGCAGGCCCTGGCACAGGGTGCCCAGAGCAGCTGGGGCTGCCCCTGGATCCCTGGCAGTGCCCAAGGCCAGGCTGGACTGTGGGGCTGGGAGCACCTGGGACAGGGGGAGGTGACCCTGACATGGCAGGGGGGGCACTGGGGGGGATTAAAATCCCTTCCAATCCAAACCATTCTGGGATTCAATGCTCTGGGCCCGTGTTCTGCCCTGAAATCAGAAGCACCCGGCCCAGTTTCCAGGCAGGTAATGAGTGCCTGGGATATTTGTATGCTGATAACGAGGAATAAACAATCTATTGGGAGGCGGAGTGTATAATCAACGTTATGGCTTAATTGCGCCACAGAGCCTGCCGGGGTAATTTGCATTCCTGAGAAATTGATAGAGAAGGATGCAGCTTTCTGAGGAGAGCCAGGGGAGGGCTGACATGCGGATCGCAGAGGTTTTCCAGACGTGCCAGCGTGTGATATTTGCATAATAATCACGGAATCCCTGAGGGGTTTGGGTTGGAAATGCCTTGTGAAGCTCAGGTACCACCCAGCTACTGAGGGATTCCCGTGGGAGAACCACTCAGGGGATACTTTGGGTTAAGTGCTGTGGGATTTGGGGTTTCAGGTTACACCTGACAGAGTTTGGGGTCAATCCAAAGCCAGACTCCTGGCACCAGTAAGAAATTCAAGACCTTGGGGTGATTTTTGGTTGATTCCCGGATTAGGTCATTGGATGCTGCCCTGGCAAAAAGCAGCAACGTGGCCTCAAGTCCATATCCTTGGTATTTTTAATGAAATCTGGACATTTGGCTGAATTCAAATGAGCTCAGGAAGAACCAGTTTGGCTGCTGACAGCTACGGGTGGATTTGTACAAACAGAGCTTTTCCTTCAGGTGATGGAGTTCTTCCTTTTGGACCTTGTCCCACTTGGAGAATCTTCACCACCCCCAGCCCCCAGAGCTGCTTTTAAAATATTGGTTTTTAATATTTAAACTGTACCTTGGAATAGATCTGGGGCTGCCCCTGGATCCCTGGCAGTGCCCAAGGCCAGGCTGGACTGTGGGGCTGGGAGCACCTGGGACAGGGGGAGGTGTTCCTGACTTGGCAGGGGTGGCACTGGATGGGCTCTGAGGTCCCTTCCCACCCAAACCCTTCCACGATGCTGGAGATTGTGGTGATATTTTATAGGCAGAAGAAGACGGAGATTTTGGATAATTTTCAATAATTTTGCATAATCTGGGATAATCCTGTAGCCAGGCCATAGGGCATCTCCAAGCAAGTTGTGTCTCTGAGCTGCTCAGAAATGTGCAAAACCCAGAAACATTTTATGTTCTCATTCTTGCCTTTCATTTCCAACTCGCTGAGGATCCAAGGAAAATCTGTATCCCGGTGCAGGTGTCCCAGCTTTGATCCAGGTCTCCTGTTTGTGGAGCCTGCTTCCAGGAATGCAGGGTAGGGAATAAACACAGGATTAATATTTAAGGCGGGAATGAGGTTGGTGATTTAACAAGGCTCTGTCCTGCACTTAGTGCAGAAATGTTTCCAAGTGCAGCTTTGGCAGGGAACAGGCAGCAAAAGCAAACCCCAGCTGATTTTTTTTAAGGATTTGTTTTTGCCTTTTCCAAGCCCATCGTAAGGAGGCTGTAGCTCCCTTGGAGCCTCCAGAAAACCCCTCCAGGTGCCCCTAATCCTCCTCCCCTGCCCTTTTCCGTGCTCCTTTGTGCTCTCCTTCATCCTCCTGGCAAAGCGGCTCCGTGTGGGATTGGATTTTCTGCTCGGTCCATGTTTTTTCCCCAATCCCTTTGTGTTTCTGAGGTTGCTGAACACGGAGCTGGTGATGGAGGGGCCGCTGTGCGGTGACTCCTGCCCACCTTGTTTCTTTGGCAAGCTCAGCTCTCCCCTCCCGCATCATTTTCCATCCCTCAGCGCCAAATCCCCTTTGGTTTGTGGGTTCTGCAGGCTCCAGCAGCTCCTCCTTGGCTTTTACCTGCAGCAGGTTTCACATCTTCATCCCATTCGATCCCCCTTCCCTCACCCTCACCTTCCCCTTCTTTTCCAGAGCACGTTGGATAGCAGGAACCCCCCTGCACATCCTGGGGTGCTTTGTGCCTTTAACCTCCTGAGTTCCCTCCCCTCAGAGCCTTTGTGACGAGACCACGACAAAACCCCCCTGAGATGCTCACAGCAGTGATTCCAGCCCCTCCCCAGGCTGAGTCTGGGGAAGGAGAGGCCTCAGTTCCCACCTGGACACTCAGCAAGAACAGCTGTGACCCCTCTGAAATATTCGTACCTAATTTCTACTGCTCCGTGGTGATTGATTTTAATTTCGTTTCAAGTTCCCTCATTTCTCTCTTCATTTGATTTCTCTTTAATGCTGACCGTGGGGTGGAAGTTTGGAGTTTGCGTTTTCATGGGGACTAAACTGGAGTATTTTCAGCAGAAAGCAGACCTGAAGCAGTTTTTGGGGAATTGTTTTTTGGCGTCAAGGCTGCTTTAAGGATGAGACAGTTTGGGGTAAAAAAGGATCCAGCTGGGGTCCCTCAGTAATTCTGACTTGGCACTTTCCCAGCTGCCTTGTCCTGTGCCACAGAGTCCTTTCCAGTGAATTTTGCTGAGAATTTTCAGCTTAAAATAAGACCTTGCAACTTTTATATATAAATCTTAATTTATGGATTTTCCTGCCCTTGGTTCTGGTTCCACTCACTCTCCATCTTCGTGTGGTTGATTTAAATGCAGCTTGCTTTAAATGCCAGTTGATTATTTGTTGCTTTTTCCTGTCTTTTTAAGGCAATGGAGTTTTCAAACCCCTCATTCCTCTGGAATATTTAGTTCTGAATATATTTTTCCACTCTGGTGAGCCGTCCTTGTCCTTTGTTGTAGAAATCTGTATGACAAAATCTTACCTTTTTTATGGGAGAGGAAGTGAGGAGAAAATACAATTCAAACAAATTAAAAGCAACTTCTCAAAACTCCCAGACCTCAGTAAATGAACTGGAGCTGCCTTCAGCTCCGTGCTATTAAAACTCGATTAAAATCAGCCAGTTCTGCTGGAATTCCCACTGGAATTCCTCTGGAGGATGCAAGATTATTAAGCCTTGCAGCTCCTCTCCGAAGGACACACAAACCAAAGATTTGAAGAGATAAAAATGAACATTAAGGATTAAATTCTCACTGGCCAAAATCACCAAGGCCCAATAGGCGCCCACCTTATCCTAACAGAAGCAGGGGAAGGAATAACTATGGAAAACCAGCTGGTTTTGGGATTGTTGCTGCTGCTCTGGCTGTGTCTCAGCTCAGTCTGAGTTCATCCTTCATGTCAGAGCCAGCAGATTTGCAGAGAACAAATTATTCCTCAATAAAGGCCTCATTCAGTCAGCTGTGGATTATTTTGGTTTTAGGATCTGATCCACAGGCCAACCAAAGTGTGGAATTCCAGGGAGCTGCAAGCACATAAATAATGCTGCTGGAATCTTCTCCCTTGTTCTCTTTACGTATTTCTATATCTATATATTCATTTCTGTGCTGCTTTGGAGCCAGTTCGGCACATCCTGTGTGTCACAGGATCATCCTGAGGCATGAGTACCTTAAAATCCCCTGAATCCGGAGAAATGAGTGCTTGAAACGTGGCCCTTGTGGGAGGTTAAATGTGCAGTGAGAGGCAGAATTTACTGTTAGTGCAGAAACCACACGGGGGAGGATTTCAGGGTGCAGGGAAGATGAAATTCCTGTTTCCATGAGGGTCGCAGGCTGCTGGGTCTGGTTGCTGAAGCACCTGAGGAAGGTGAGATGTCCCCTCTGTTTAATGAGAACCCCAAGCTCCTGGTGTTAGGGGTGAAATTAATGCCAGGATCCCTGAGGCTGGAATCCCTCCCAGCCCACGGAGCCCGAGCTGTGCCCGGTGCCCACCTTGTCCCCAGCGCAGAGCTCTGAGTGCCACCTCCAGCCCTTCCTGGGACACCTCCAGGCACGGGCACTGCAAACCTCCCTGGGCAGCCCCTGCCGAGGCCTGAGCGCCCTTTCCATGCAGAAATTCCTGCAGCTGGCCGAGCTGAGCCTCCCCTGGCCCAGCCTGAGGCCGTTTGCCCTTGTCCTGTCCCTGTTCCCTGGAGCACAGCCCGACCCCCCCTGGCTGTCCCCTGCTGGCAGGGAGTTGTGCAGAGCCACAAGGGCCCCTGAGCCTCCTTAACTGCACACTGAACCAGCACAGAATGTGAGAAATACAGAAACTAAAACTTAAGGCATCAGAGAAACACTTCCCAGAGCTCCCAGCACGTGTGATCCAAGTGTTGCTGGATCCAAACCCCTACAAAGTCTCCCCATGTTGACTTCAGGAGCAGACCCCCCAAAAAGGCTCTGAATGACAGGAGTGCTGCCCTGGGGTGTCTGAACAGCTCCCTCCTGTGACAGTTTAAAATCTCCCTTTTCCCTTTCCCTGCTCCTCAGGACCTGGTGCTGCTGCTGCTCTTTGTGCAGCCTGTGGTGCTCCACAGTTCTCTGAGTCCTGGAGCAAGGAAAATCCCAGAGATCAGCTCATTTCAGGAAGAGATAGATGCAGAGTTGGGAATGAAAAGCCAATGGGCTAAAACACAACTGGGTGTCAAATCTGACACAATATTGAGGCTAAACAGGAGCAGAATTGAATTAGAATTGTAGAAGCCATAAGGTTGGAAAAGACCTCTAAGCTGGGTGATGTTGTCCCTTAGGGAAGCACCAGTGGATGAGGGTGAACTGCTCATAGATGTCCTGGTCTCAGGATCTTGCCACCGTTCCTGCTCAGGTTCAGGCCCCACAGGTGCTGCCACCTGGAATTTCTGCTTGCTTTTAGGACCTTCCCCACCACCACCACCACAAAGTCCCCTGCAGTTCTTCCTGCCTTTCCTTCTCTGCAGGCAGCAGAGCAATTCCTGCCTTCCCAGCACGCAGTTCCTGCCCCACCTGCATCCCAGGACTCTGGTTGCCATGCTGGGGATTCTCTCTGAGCTAGTTTTTAGTTGCCTTTTAATGCTTTTCTTCCCGTTCCCTTTTTAATGGTCCCCCACATCAACTTCTCCATTTATCAGCACCTTCCAAACCTGGGCTGTGGTAAGATCCCCTCTTTAACTGGGAATATTAATTTTCCTTGGGATTGCAGCTCCTGTAGGCAATGAGCTAGAACTGATTTGTGATCTCTTTTAAATGTGAATTTATGGCTTTCCTCATTCCCCTGTCCTGGTACTGCTTCCACGCTCCTGGCACAACAGTGAGCCCATTTGTCCCAGGCTCAATCTCCACCTTCCAGGAGAGATTTGTGCTGTTTTCCCCTTTTCCTTCCCCAAATAACTGGAGACTTTTTCCCTCACCTCACCTTGCATTCAGTGAACCACATGAGTTCTTTAATTTGAGAACTGCCTGAGAGCCTTTTTGTCTTCCCATCCATCTCCCCTCACACACGTCACTCTCCATCACACTCCACACAGGATTTGGGAGCGTTCCTTGTGGGCTCCAGCTTGTTCTTCCCGAATTATTTCAGCTTTCAGTGTTCAGGACTGATGAAGATTTCTGAAGTAGCTTGGGTTAATTAACAAGGGTTAATTAAAAACCGGGGCAAACCTCTGCGTTGTAGGAATGTGAGGAGAGTAGAGCTCCACGGGTACAGCCGGCAGGAACGGGAGGTGTCACGGAAAGGTTATGTAAAATAACAGCCTGCAAAGAGCACATCAGGACGGGTAATTAGCAGGGGTTGTAGTACAAGTGGTTTGAAATTCCAAGGAAAATACCTGGTGTAATTGAGCACTTCCTTAATTAATCCCTGCCACCACTTCTCATTAAGGCTGAGGAGTTTTGGAGGCGGCAGAAGAGGATGGAGAGATTTGGGGGAGACAGGAAAGATTAGGAATGATGTGAGAGAAAAACAAATGCCAGGGAAACATCAGGGGCCTTCAACTGATCATATCACCCGGGGTGAGGTTACTCCTGAATAATTCATCAGGAGTTTTCTGTGACATGTTGGGAGGGCAGGCTGGATTATTTTTAGGAAAATCCGAGGATGCCGCTCCAGCTGATTGTGCTTAGCCCTGGCTGATAAATGTTGTCAGATCTGTTCAGTACTGTTCAATTCAACAGTTTCGGGTGCCTTTTTCATGCTCTAGGTTACATTTATATTTAATACTCCAGGTGGTTTTCTTCAAGAGCAGAGTTCGGTAATAACAATTTCCCTTTGCTTTTCTGTCCTCGGTCTTATTTGATGTGAATCTTACACATTTCCTTGGGATCTCGGGGTTCCTGGTGCTGATGGGAGTGAGAGCAGAGCTCCCTGGAGCTCCCGCATCCTTCCTGCTCCCTGTCCTCCTCACAAACCCTGCATTTGTTATTTGTCACCCCTGAGACCAGGCAGTGAGCAGCAGCCCAGACATTCCAGGCACGGGGCCTCGGGCACTGCCAGGGATCCAGGGGCAGCCCCAGCTGCTCTGGGCACCCTGTGCCAGGAACAATTCCTGCCCAAAATCCCACCCAGCCCTGCCCTCTGGCACTGGGAGGGTAAAGGATTCCTTCCTGCTGACAGAACCTCCCTGGGGAATAACGGGGAAGGGCCTGCTGGGAAATGGGATATCAGGATGGAGTCAGCCTCGTCCCAGTGCTGCTGTTGGAAACTTGGGCCGGAAACAGCTGGGAATAAAGGGATTTATTCCTGCTCCAGCCCTTGGATGCATCCTCTCCATCACTCCGTGCTGTGTTCTGGAGTCTGCTGGAATCCCTCACGATTCCCAGAGTGTTTGGTGGGATAAAGCAATTCCATGTGCTCCTCCTGTTTAGTTAAATGTGCTTCTATCATCGTGTCATACCTTAAACAGGAGGGACCAGAAGCAGCTGGAAATGGCTGTGTTTTCCCCCGTGGTAATTTCCACAATATTCCTTGCAAAACCCAACCTAGCTGGGAGGATGCTTAAATAGGAGTGGAAGTTTGATGTTTTGTCTGCCCAAAAAAAGCCCTGAGGACAGAAAGTCGTGGCTGTTTCTTTGCCTGAGGGCAGATAAACAAACAACTTTTGGGATAAAATAGCCCAAAAGCCAAAGTGAGCCGACGAATTCCAGCTTGGGGTGCAAGGGAATAATAATTTTCAGGTCTGGTAACTCTGGCAGCAGCACTTGGGCTGAGGATGATTCACCTGGTGATCCTTGAAAAAGGAACTCAGGGCCCTGTGAATATTGCATTGCATTTTGGAAATAAAGCCCCTGCTGGCTGCTCTGATTTCAAGGATTTTTTTAATATTCAGGACTTCCCCACCTATCTAACATAAAATATATTGTATTAAATAACATCCAGAGAATTTAGGTTGCTCTTTTGTAAATATTTAACTTAAAACTTTGAATTTCCCCCCCTTATTTCACTGCCTTTGCACGTGAGGAAGGGAAAAAGGAGCTCATGGTCTTCAGCCACTGGGTCCACAAGAAGAAACGAAGCAAACCAGCCCAAACTTGGTCCTTTGGCAGGCTGGGGATGTGATAGAAGTATTGAAAATAAAGAGAATTAAGGCCTGGAGAGGTTCAATAATGAATAATCCCCGTTATTTAGAGATTTAGGGCTGTTCAGCCTGGAGAAGAGAAGGCTCTGGACATGGATGAACCAGCTGGGACATAACCCAGCCTTTGGGCTGGACTCTGCACCCCTCTGTTCACCCTTTCAACTGGGATAGATTTCCATGGCTTCCCAGGCAAATAAATAGGAAGAAAAGTTTGGAAAAAGTTCTTTTTGGAAGAGAAGTTCGAAACTGTCTATTGAGATTTTTAATATTCTTTAATCAGGCATGTTGATGGAGAGAGGGGTTTGATTTGTTTACTGAAATCATTGATTTAGATCATTTCAGGCAGCTTCAATCAGAAATGAGGGCTCAACCACGGCAAGCATTTCAAATTTAAACTTTAACGATGACATCTCCACCCCCATCCAGTTCTGACCCAGGAAATCCTGGTACTTTTGCTTCAGCCCTTCCCTGTTTCTCCAGCAGCACGTGCTTCGTCTTCAGCCCTTGAACCAGAGCAGAAAGGTGTCATAAATCACCGTAAATCACAATTCTTCTCAATCTGTTGTTTCAACATGCAATTTAGATATTCTGCAGTGCCCAGTCCCCTCACCTGGAGGGCTCCCACAGCTGCTGCCATATAGAAGTGGCAGGTTTGGGCAGCCGTGCCCAGACTCCTGGTGGCTTTTGGACGAGCAGAGATTTTATTCTGTGCTGTTCCAAAGATCAAACAGAGCCCCAGCTGTGGCATTTTGCTGGGAAAAAGTGTAAAAGAGGCAATAAACTTTAATTGTGGCATCAGTGCATCCCAGCAGCTCTGATTGCAGGGTGATGTTTTAGATTATGGAGTAAGGAAATTCCCGTTGCAGACGCATCTGCTCCCATCACTTTGTTCCTCGGATTCCTTTCTGGTTGTGCCTCCTGCAGTCAGGGAATGGGATATTTTGTATTTTACTGCCAGCATCCAACGCAGGCTCTGTGGCGAGGAATGGGCCAGGAGATTTCTGGCTGTGCGTCTCGAATTTGTGGGACACATCCCAAGGATATATTTTTCATCTCAGGTCACACCCAAATAGATAACTTTGAAGTCTTTAAGAGCATCAAATCCCATAAAATTCCTCCTGTTTCTTCAGCACTGACAGGGGGTTTCAGCACAACAGGAGATGCTGCTCATGCTGATTATAAGGGTCCCACTGACATTTAAATCTTTACCCTGATTTAGTAAAGCAGCTGTTTGTCATTGAGGCACGAGAAATGAGGACACAGGGCGTGATTAGTGCTTTAATTAATGCACAAGTGCATTGTCTGTACTTCACCGACTTCCTGGGCTGCGTGGACCTTGGTGGGGCTGGCGTGTGAATTTATTAAAATATACAGGATATCACAGAGTGTCGTGGCTCTGGTAAAATGAGAGCGTGGCAATTCCAGACTGGGGGGATCGGGGACAGGGACAGACAAGGGGAAACGGCCTCGGGCATGCCAGGGGAGTTTGGAGTGCCCATCCCCGCAGGTGGCACTTTGATTACAGAACTAAAAATGCTTCTCCAAGAGAAGTTCCTGTGTTGAGCGCCAGAAGAGGCTTTAAAGGCCGTTCTGCCTTGCAATTCAAGAGGAAATCTTTGAGTTTGCACTTTGAAGGTTTTCCATCTTGCAAATGCAGTTAGGGATAAAAACTCATTAAGGAGGAGGTCTGGGAACTGAAGGAGCAGCAAATCAAAGCACATTCATTTCATGGATCTTATCAGTGAGAGTATTTGTAAATATTTTGTGAAAGTCTCTTTGCTTCCCGCAGTCAAATGTGGGTGTGGGGATGGAATTTATTGCATTTACTCTCTGAAGAGAAAGAAATTAATACGAGTGTAGAGGTCTCGGGAATAGTTTTAATCAAAGTGCTTCTCTAAGGAGAAGCCCTATTATGAACTATTTCTACTCAAGCATTTATGGTTCATGCAAATGTCTAAGCCAGAGCTGAGATGAAAACTGGACATTTTGGGGTTCTACTCTCTACTTTATGCACTGGTTTTCCCCGTTTTCACAAAGGGATTTTGCCTCTGAAGGATAGGATGTGATGTTTGGTGAGTAACTCAGAAGTCCTGCATTGCAGCAGCGACCCAAAAAGCAAAGTTGGAAAAGAATGACTCAAAAGCTCCCCAGCTGGGAGGTGTTTCATTGTCAGGGTGTAACAGGGCTTGGGTCTGGAAATTTCCTCGAGGTCAAGGAGGAATTTGGGAGCAGGATGAAACCTCAGTGGATTTTGCTGGATAATGCACTAAAAATGTCCCCAAATCCCTCGGGCTGTGATGACCTGACCGTGATCCTTGCTCGCTTTTGGGCCTCCTTGGTTTCTGCTCCTCTCACAGCTGCTTTCAGGCCACCTTTCCAAACCCCCCCGTCCCTCTCCTAAGCCAGGATGTCCCCAATCCTTCCAGTGCATGCTTTCACGTCCAGCCGCTGGGTTTCCTGGTTTGCAGTGCTCCCCGCTCCCGTGCTTTCTCCCCACTGACATCGTTTTCCTCTGCAGTTCACAACAGGAATTTGGACATTTTTTGCTAATCACGTTTTCCCCTTGTCTTGTTTTTTTTTCCAGCTCTCGTAAATGTGAAACTTTGGGCTATTGATCGGCAATGTTTTCAAACAATAATGATGAGGACTGGCCTCATCAAGCATACTGAGTATATGGAATTTTTGAAAAGGTATGGCACTTGTTTATTTCTCCAAAAATCCCATGAAACTGCCGTCCTCTCTTGCCTTTTTTTTTTTTTTCTTTTCTTTTTTGTGAGTGCAGTATTTGATTTGTTTCCTTCTCATCTCTTTTGGTTTTTATGATGATGATGATGATGATGATGATTTTTATTTGCTGTTTGCCCATTCTCCTGAGAGGAGGGGGAGCTTTGCTGTGGGGGAGTTTCATTCCTGTTGTGAGTTATTCATTGGCAAAGAGTCCCAGAGCCGAGGGGTGAGAGACAAGCTTTCATGTGAGTCATTCGAAGTGTGTCAGAAAAGACAGATTTTTACAAAAAAACACCCTTTCAAGGGAAAAATCTGGGGTTTAAACTTGTTCACATCCATCTGGGGCGTGTTCTTGGGTTTCTGGAATTAAAATGGGTGTTTTAGGAAAGCGGAGCTTTAGGCTGCTGTAAAATGCAGGCTGGATGAGTAACATAAACATAAAGACAGAAAAACAAATTTTTCACACATTCAGTTTGATTCTCCCAAAGGTTCCTTCAGAGATTTAAGCCTTGGAAAGGATCAATAGTGAATAATCTTGGTTATTTGGAGAGCTGGGGGTGTTCAGGGCCTGAAGGGGCTCCAGGAGAGCTGGAGAGGGACTGGGGACAAGGGATGGAGGGACAGCACACAGGGAATGGCTCCCAGTGCCAGAGGGCAGGGCTGGATGGGATTTTGGGCAGGAATTGTTCCTGGCAGGGTGGGCAGGCCCTGGCACAGGGTGCCCAGAGCAGCTGGGGCTGCCCCTGGATCCCTGGCAGTGCCCAAGGCCAGGCTGGACTGTGGGGCTGGGAGCACCTGGGACAGGGGGAGGTGTCCCTGACATGGCAGGGGTGGGATGGGATGATTTTAAGGTCCCTTCCCACCCAAAGTATTCCCTGATTTCATGCCATCCAGTGTCACAGTGTAAGGAACAGATCGTGCCTCATGTCACCGACCGTGGTCCCACAGGGAGGGCAGTGTCACCAAACTGTAGGAAGGGTGGGCCCAGGACACTGTGAGGCCTTCAGCCATCGCAGTGCTACTCAGACTTCACTGAGATGTTACTGCACCAGGCTTTTCCCTGTTAGAACTGGAGAAGAAAGGGACTCAGGGAAAGGGAAATAATAATAAACAACAACAATAATATTATTAATTATAAATGTTAATGATGCCAGTATTAATAAAATAGTGGTTTGTGCAAGTGGGTTTTGTTTAAAATGTATGTTATATACCACGTATAATATAAATATATATATAGAATAGAACATCTAGGTGATTCATAGGATTTTTTAGGTTGGAAAACCCCTCTTAGATCATTGAGTCCAGTCATTCTGCAGCACGTCCCCAAGCGCCACATCTGCACGGCTTTAAATCCCTGCAGGAATGGGGCATTGGAATGGGGACTCCACCACGCCCTGGGCAGCTGTGCCAGTGCCTGACCACCCTTTCCGGGCAGAATTTTCCCCAATATCCCACCCAGACCTCCCCTGGCGCAGGCTGAGGCTGTTCTTGCCCGGAGCAGGGGGTGAGCAGAGTCTGCTCCCAGAGGAGGCAGGAAGGTGATGCCATGGCATTGCTGCCCCGGGGTGAGGGTGGCTGTAGCACAGCTCGGCCGGGGCCAGGGCCAGGGAGTTAATGCCGGCTGGGATTTGATCTGGGAGCGGCGTTGTGCCCAGCTCGATCCCTCCGGCCTTGCTGGGGGGAGATCCCGGCTCCAAGCCTCTCCTGGGGACTGCAGTTCCACTGGCCTCATTTCAGTCAGGAGTCTGTCTCCCAGGAAATAAACTTCCCACTCACTAGTCCATTTCCCAGGAAATAAAAGCAGGAGTTTTATGGGGAAATAATGAAACTCAGGTTCTTGGCTGGGCTTCCCAAGCCCTGCTGAGGTGAGGGCCCCCTCAGAGGCCTGGGAGCTCCGTGAGGATTTCCCACGGCTGGAGAAGTGTGGCCGAGCTTTTTCCAGGTGTCTCTGGTGCTGATTATCCACAGACCAGCTCAGGAGAGGAACCAGAACCTGCTGCTGTATTTCAGGGCTTTAAAACCCACCCCGCATCACCACGGGGATGTGCGGGAGCAGCTCTGGGGTGGGAGCTGCCCGAGCAGGCCTCATGCTCACATGAAGCTTTTAAGCTCTGAGCTTTAATAGAGATTTTCCAGAAGATTGTCAAGTTTAATTTGGATTCCGGTCCTGCAGAGCCTGCCCAGCTTTAATTTTAAAGCAAATAATGTGAGGAGGAAACCAAAGAGTGTTTCCTCGCTTCTGTGGCTGTGCTGCTTGAACACAACCTGTACCTCATTAGAAAGGCCTGAGGCAAACAAATCTATTTTTTTTTTAAATCTTACAGTTTGAATTTAGGAAAATGATTTCTTCCACTTGGAGCAGCTCTAGGAAGATCATGAAAAATGTTGCTTCCCATTGGGTTTTCCACTTGGGCTCTGGGCATCTTTAGCTGTCTCAAGCTCAGTTTAAATCCCATGTGGGACATTAAATGCTCATTTTTAGATCCCATTTGCTACATTAAATGCTCATTTTAAAATCCCATTTGCTGCATTAAATGTTCATTTCTAAAGATGCTTTCCTTCAAAATGTTTCCAAGGAAAACCAGTATAAATCCTGAAAAGAAGGAGCTTGTCTATTGTCGACTTTATTCTTTGCATTTGGAGGGTTTAGGGCTTTTTTTTTTTTTCCCTCTCCTGTATTAATGCATGAATGCAAATGCTCTCATTAAGAAATAAATTGAATAAAAAATAAGGGTTTGAATGGTGGCTGCCCACAGAAAAGTCAGTGGGGTTGGGCAGGATTTTCTCCTGCTGATACTGATCTAAAAAGTCCCTCTCTAATTGTGCCATTATTCCAATAACACAATTATCACCAACAGATTTTCGTGTGCGAGCAAAGCACAGCAGAAATTCAACTTTTGGGGGTGAAATGAGGCTGCCCATTTAGTTGGTTTTTTGATTTTTTTTTTTAATTCTCATTTATCCTGCTGAAAATAAATGCAGCTGGATTTCCAGGGCGGGCTCCATGGGAATATCACCCCAGTGGCCTTGTGGGTTTTCCCCAGCAGGAGCATCCCGCTGGCACAGGGCAGCTGCTGCTCCCTGGGGCCACCCTTGGGTGTCAATCCTTTCTTCTGAAGGCCAGGAGAAAACCATAAAGCTGGGAAAAATCCATTCCCTGGCTAAGAAATCCAGGAGTGCCTTCCCAACGTGTCCCAGGCCGGAATTTAGCTGTGCTAAATACTGCTGTACCTCTCACTGCAATATTCATTGTTACAGCCTTACAACGATTTCTTGCTCAAGTCAGTCCTACAAATCATTTAATTTAATTAAAATCAGAATACCTCAGTTAAGGAAACAGCTATTTATTAAATAAATTTGTCCAGGGAATAAATGTTGGGGGGGAAAACCTTGTGCCTGTGGCAAGACTTTCCTGCTATGAAAGAGTATGCCTTGAAAGAGTAAATATTGCAATTTTTTCTTCCCTAGAAAGGCTTCATAAATGAAAAAAGCTTCCTTCAGTTAAAAGAGGCCGCAGTTCTGGTCCGTGGTGGAAACTCCAATTCCTCCAAGGGCCTGGGAGCACTCAGGAGAGCTGGTGGGGGACGTTTGGTGTCACTTTGGAGGCAGGATCAAGCTTTAGGGGTGGATGCAGGGGGGAGTTTCCCACTTGCACACAGCCTTGAATCCTCCTAGGAATGAAAAAATTCCAAAGACTATTCCAAGGAGGCAGAGGGTGGGGATACCCACGGGAGCTCTCTGGACAGCCCCGCGCCCCTCAGGCTCACCCATAACGTGTGAGGCCGGCCCGCCTTCCCGGTTTGGTGGGATTTCAGTCCCCTGCATGGAAAAGAAGCTCTGGAAACGGCCCCACCTTCTGTCGCCTGGCGTGTTTGGGTTGTGAGCTCGATTTGAAATCCAGGCTGTGTTCGGGACCCCGAGGGCACGGCCAGGGGGCGGCTGAGCCGGAGGAGCCGGGTTTGCTGTTCCATGGTGCGCAGGCAGGCGCTGGAGCAGAACTGAAGGGATGCTCCACGGGATCACACTGTCCGTTCCTTCTGCCCTCTCACAGGAAAACATGTCTCTCTTGTCTTCTGGAGAAGGCCAGGCTCGGGTTTTTCTTGAAATGTTTTTTTGTTTCAGTTGCCACAGGTTATTCTCTGTAACCTCTTGGGAATGCTGGGGATGGGTAGGAAGGGGCTGGGGTGCTGCTCAGTAATAGAAGTTTAACGTTGACCATACACATTTTAAAGTAAGGAAATCTTTATTAGAAGCAATGCGCCACAGGGAAAAGGCAGGAGAAGGGAAAAGGAGGCAGAAGGGTCAGGTACGAGTTCATTCACAGCATGACGGCAGGGGAGGATTAATTCCTTCAGTTCTGGTCAGCTGGGTTTGAGATGCTGTTGGTTGTTTCAATGCACTTTGGAATAAGTCAGTATCTCATTTGAATATTGCTGATTCACAGAAATAAGGAATGGGTTGCGTTGGAAGGGACACTGAAGATCATCTCATCCCACCCCTCCCACATCCCAGGCTGCTCCAAGCTGCGTCCATCCTGGCCCTGGGCACTTCCAGGATCCAGGGGAAGCCACAGCTGCTCTGGGAATTCTGTGCCAGGCCCTCCCAGGAACAATTCCCTCCTCACATCCTATGCAAGCCCCCAGTCTTTGCCCAGAGCTGTTCCTTGGCACAGGAGGGGTACAGCCCCATGGGAAGTGATCCCTTGTCACACTCTGCAGGATCTGCTCTTTGGCACCAAATCGTTTCCCCCAGGCAGTTCCCAGGCAGTGACTTCGCCCCCACACTGCATCCACTGCATCCGTGGGGTCCCAGGGGCTCCAGTCCCTGCCAGCAGGGGACAGCCAGGGGGGGTCAGGCTGTGCTCCAGGGAACAGGGACAGAACAAGGGGAAACGGCCTCAGGCTGGGCCAGGGGAGGCTCAGCTCGGCCAGCTGCAGGAATTTCTGCATGGAAAGGGCGCTCAGGCCTCGGCAGGGGCTGCCCAGGGAGGTTTGCAGTGCCCGTGCCTGGAGGTGTCCCAGGAAGGGCTGGAGGTGGCACTCAGAGCTCTGCGCTGGGGACAAGGTGGGCACCGGGCACAGGGTGAGCTGGATGATCCTGGAGGGCTTTGCCAGCCTCAGGGATTCTGGAATTGTGTGGGACAGTGTTCAGGAATGCTGAACTGCACCTGCAGTGCGAAGGAGGTGATTCCAGGGACCGGGGGGTGCAGCACTGGGTTCCCTGGGGAATAAGACCTGGATCCCTCAGGATTTTGCAGTGCTTACCCTGCTTTTCCAGTTTTGTTTGGTTTCTTTCATTCACCTCAGAGTTTACTTGGTGAGGTAAATTCTAATTTGCTGGCAGGATTGCTGTGCTCTGAGACGATGTCTTTACATTTCTGAGGAGAACAAGACCACAATTGTGTTTCTTCCCCCTTTTTGATGGTGTCAGCGAGGAAGAACACCCTCAGAGAGCCACTTGTGATCTCCAGAGGTGCAAGGCCTGCTTTGGGTTTAAGTTGCTGCCTTCTACTTTTAAATTATTCTCTTGTAGTGTTTCTACTGAGAAAGTGAAAAGATGATGCCAGGAATTGAATCTTGGACTTTTTCTTCTGTTTTTTTATCCTTGAAAAATAATGATGTTTATTTTAACTTGTTATTTTTGTTTTGCAAATCCCTTTTTTTTTTTTTTTTTAAAGGATGAGTGCTGCATTTTTGCAGGTTTTTTTTTCCCATCAATTATTCATTCTGCCCACAGAGAGAATCACATTTTGCTTTTCAACACCTGCGGAGTGGGATCTCAGGTACAGATAGATCAACAGGGTGGAAACCAAGTGTTCTGTGGTTTTCTCCTGAGGCAAACAGGCCCAGGATCCAGTTCTCTGTGGTGCTCCAGAGCCTTCAGGGCTGGTTCCATCCCACACCCTGCCTGTCCAGGGAAAGAAAACTCCTCTTGTCAGGAATTTTGCACCAAGTCAAGCCCTATCCTGGCTCGTGGCCCAGGAATTCTGAGCTCCAGAGCAAAGCTGGCTGTGACAGCACTTCAGATTGTGTTTTCTGCAGCTCCAGCTCTTCACAGCTCAGTGCAGAACATTAGGCACAACTGGAGATTTATTGAGGTGTTAGGGTTTGTTTGAAGTCATTCATCCTTCCCAAATTATCGTTTGGGATTGAAATATCGATGGCTGTGCGTAGCAAGGGAATTGTTCGGTGTCGCTCACTAAAATGTGGAGGAGAGCGGAGTGATGGGAGGCACTGGAGTGAAAGGCTGGGGCTTTTTACTGCCACTGTTAAAGCAGATGCAATTATTAAATATTGTGATCACTTTATAGAGTGACTTGAAGTCCAGAGCTCTGAAAGATGGCATGATCTCTGAGTTGAGATCTGCAGCTACATCCTGCATGGCTTCCTTGAGCTTTCCCTCAGGAGGGAAAGGAGGCAGCCCAGAATAATGGGGCAAAACGTGTTTGGGTGTTATTTTGTGAGAATCTCTGCAGCTGCGACCTGTCAGCTCTAGAAAATGCTCAGCACAGTTGTTCACTGCCTTGCTGGGGCAGAGGAGAGAGGAACAGCCGTGCTGGGTATTCAAGTATTAAAACCGATGAATTGTGGGGAATCGTAAAGGGTGAGACATCTGCAGGTGGAATACAACTGGCTGAACTCCTTAATTTCTAAACCAGTCCTGGAACTGTTGGAAAATATCGAGTGGTTTGATGTTCATCCCTGTCCCTCTCCGTTCTGGCCACAGATGTGCCCAGATTGTCGTGCTCCCCTCGTGCCCCACACACAGCGTCCCTCAGGGTGTCACCAGGGTGCCTGAGGAGTTTGAGGACCTTCAGCTCCTGCTCGGTGATCACTGTTGGATTGTAAATCATTCAGCAGTGGATTGGAAATCCAGGCGAAAGCATGAGCGCAGATTTAAGCCTTACTGCACCTGACTCTCTCACCCTCAGCAAGGGATGCCCACCTTGAGCAAGATCAAGAGGATTTGGAGATCCAGATCTGTTCCTTCACCTTCTTTTTGAAGTTTCCCCATCGCCATGAAACTCTCCTTGCTCTGGGCTCCAGAGGTGTTTTGGGAGCCCTTGGCCAGCGTGCAGCCCTTTGACCATCACGGATATTTCAGAGCTCGTCCTCGTGCCTGACACTTCTCCTAAAAAGCCATTTATTCCCTTATCTGCCCTGTTATCAGCCAGACAGTGCCTATTCTTGTGTCCGTTTTCATGCTCAGATAAGAAATAGATCCCTCCCAAAGCAGCTGACAGTCTCCTCTCCTCAGAGAAAGATTTCAGCAGAGCGAGAAGTATTTTGCTTTTTAATCAGGCCAAGTAAAGAACTCTTCATAGAGGGGCAGAAATGCAGCTGGAGGCTTCCAAACTCCTTTTCCTTTTTGCCTGGCTCATAATCACATCGGCTCCTGTGTGATAAGGGGATTATTGTCTTTATCATTAGGATTATTTTTGGAATGAGGGAAGAACCTGAGCGTTTCTTGACAGGTTAGAGGCTGAAGTTTAGCTTCTCTCTCGTGTTTCTTCATCTCTTCTAAGAAGAAACGCCTGAGTTTCTAAGAAGAAATGCAAATCTTGGATTGCATCTCATTAGCCATGGAAGTCCATGGAAGAGAAGTGCTCCTGTGGGAATGTTGGGTCTGCCAGAGTCAGAGATGCCTTTTGGGTGGTGATTTCTGGGATTTCTTCTCCTTGCAAAACAGTTCATCCTCCTGGGTTTATAATGGAAAACCAGCTGAGGTCTCCTGTGTAATATTTTAGAGAATTCCAAAGGAAAACTGGGCTAAAATGTGTTAAGATCCATGGAATGTTAGGGAGAGAAAGTCATGGGAAAAGGGCCTTTTTCTGCGCAGCTGGTCAAAAAGTTTGAGCACAGCCTAATTACGAGGAGGGTATCTCAGGCCTTCTGTTTGAAAACTCTGGAGTCTGCCTGCAAATCCACAGTGCCGAGTACAGGAGCATTAATTTGATGGAGAACGCAGCTTTGGGGCTGAACAAATCCGTGACAGAATGCTTTAGAGAGGAGCGGTTTCAGCTCTGTGGGCGCTGGGAGCAGTTTCAGCTCTTCCCCGCAGGAGGAAGAGGCTCCGAGGGCAGAGCAGCGGGTGGTTTGGGGTCAGACAGGCTGGGCCCCTGGAGCTGAGGATGGGTGGGATGGCTGATTGAATGGCTGGAATGTGCAGGGGGTGATTAATGGCCCTGATGTGTACCTGGTGCCAGGGGAAAGCAGAGGCCGGTGGGGTTGATGTGAGGCCGGCGCTCCAAATCTCCTCTCAGCTGCTCAAGGTCACACCTCGAGTGCTCTGCCCGGTTCTGAGCCCCCCCAGCTCCCTCCTGGGGCTGCAGCCCCTTCCCCAGCTCCGTTCCTTTCCCTGGACACGCTCCAGCCCTTTGTCATGAGGAACCCAAAATTAAACTTCCCAGGGATGCTCTCGAGGGCCTCACGCTGCTGACAGGGCTCACAGTGGATGTTTAATGTTTGATGAGGTTCTCGGCTGTCCCTTCCAGCTGGTCCCTGAATTCCTGCCCACGATGACAGCCCTCCCAAAGGCTCCAAGCCTCAGGTTTGAGCGGCACAGAAAACCTCAGAGGCCGTGGAGATTGAAACATCTCAGCAGGAATTGCAGCAGCCATCAACGCTCAGTAGTTAACTCGGAGCCCTGCTATTTTCATGAAGGACTCGCTGAAGTTTCAATTTGCCGTGGAGCTCTGGAGGATTTCCTGAGCGGGTTTTTAGTGCACAGGCCCAGCGTTTTGCACATCCAGAACTTCGGGCTTGCTGAGAACAGCCTCTGCCACGGCTGTTTTCCCCTGGCACCAATTCCCGGGGAGTTCAGTGACGTGGTGGCAGCTAAAAGCACACTTTGGGCTCTGTTAGAAAGGGGGATCTGGAAGCACAGCTCTGACATAAATGCCCTGAAACATGAGTGGAAATTCAATTGCCATAGCTGGGGAAGAGGGGAAAACCTGGGCTAACTGGAATTGTGCCCACAGAGAAAGGAGCGCTTGGATGGTGCCAATTCTTTTAAGAAATAAGGGACTGTGGGATAAGAGAAACATCAGCAACGCCTTCCCTGGCCCTGGCTCCACTCCTTCCTGTGGTGGGCTCAGTAAAAAACACTGTGGCAGGAGCCAAGGAAAGGTGTTAGTCCTTCACGTGACCCAGTTGGTGGGAATTGGCTGGAAATCAGCAAGCTCCAGAGCAGATTTGATGCTGCCACTTAAATCCTCTTAGATGAGGAAGAGGTGGGGTTTTTTCGTTTCTCCCTGCTGGAGAAGGCTGGCTGGGAATTCTGGAGAGAAGCACGGTGAATAACCCAAGCCAGCAGCGTGGTTTGTAATCCAGCATTCCTGTCCAAGGCTGCAGCCTTCATTCCACCTTTCCTTAAGGATGCTGACAGTTATCCCATGGCCCAGCCAACCCAGCTGGGGGCGAGCAGCAAACTGATGGGAAAATGGAAATTGATGCGCGCCACTTGTCCCTGAAAACCTTTATTTGTTATTTTATTGTGACAAAGCCTGGTGAAAAATGCCTTTCAGTGAGAACACAAATTTCATCAGGGATCTGATGAGCTGTCACTTTGGTTGACTCTTAACCCACACAGAGATTTGTGTTGGGATGAGGATGGTGTGACCCTGCTGTGCCGATTGGATTCCTCTGGGGAGGGAGACGTGGCCGGGCCTCTGTTTGTTCAGGCAAAACCAAAATAGCACAGGCTGGCTCTGAGGAGCTTTGAAATAAAGGGAATTATTGCTTCCCCTGCAGAGGGAGTGGAAAATGCACGAGTTCATCCAGACCCTTCTGACAGAGGGATTTTAATGTTTGTCAGTGGTCTGGGTGAAACAGTTGCTGAGCGCAGCCAAACCATGTCCCATATACAAACAAAAAAAACCAGAAAAAAACCCAAATCAAGAGGAAAAACAGGGACAATCTTTGGATCCACCTGCAGCGCAGGACTTGGGAGCACAACTGCACCGTGAAGCGTGTCTGAAGGCCAAACTGAGCAAAGATCCGGGCACAACTCCAAACTGAAAGCTGATCAACTCCAGCCCTGCGTTGGCTTGATCTCTGGGATGTGCACAAGGACTCTCCTGGCTGCTCCTTGGCGGGGGATTGGGAGCTCATTTTGGGCTTGACATTACAGGATGGTGCTGCTGGAGACCAAGCCCCGGCACGGGAAAAGGCCCTGCTGCACTGTTTGGGTGCAAGGCGAGGTGTGAGGGAAACATTGCGGTGATGTTTCCTGACATTCACGGGGTAACAGCGATGATTCATGAGCAAACAGGGTAGTTCCTTTGACAAACATGTATTTAGGTTGTATTTAGGTTGGATCTCTGCAGAATGTGCAGGCTGGAGGATGTATAAATGTGGGATTAATGCAGTGAGTTGGTGTCTGTACAATTTATATCCTGTGCGTTGCTGTCTTGGAATTATTTGTTTCACATGCCTGCAGCTTGGTGAGCTCATCGATGGCTACTCTGGCAGTTAAAGCAAGGAATTCGCCTTGAATGAGTGTTTTAAGTGATCCCTAAGGTGGTGTAGGGAGCTTTTCCTCTTCCTTTGCTCAGCGTGGCAGGTTCTTTCCTGGTTTTTTCCCGGAGAAAACCTCTACGGCCATCTGTAATTCCTAGTGGAGAAAAAGGAGGGTGTAGATCATTCCTTACTGAGTTTTTCCCTTTCAGAGTTTAGTTATCACTGGTTTTGGATACCTGCTCCCTCTCAATCTCGCCGGGGCTGGCTCTGGGTGGTGCCGGAGTTGCACCAGGCAGTGTGAGAGCAGTGAGGCCGTGGTGGACGTGGTTTTAGAGGACCGTGGATGGTGGTGGCTCCTCCAGCTTGTCCTCCTCCCTGGCCAGCTGCTGGGGTGGCTTCTGTAGCCCTCTGTGATTTTCACCGTTCCCAGTATTCCACCTGTCCTCTGGAATTTTGGGACAAGGTGAGCAATAAGTGATGGGGTTTGTTCTCCTCCTTAAATAACTCAGGGCATGACATTGGATTTGGACTTTAAAAGACGAAACAACCCCAGTTTGCAGTTTGTTCTGGCATGAAGCAGAAGCCTTTACCCGGAATAAACTCCGTGGGGAATGTCATAACGGTGGGATTTACATCTGTTTCCTCCTAAAGCTGTCATTTCTAAACCAAAACCAACCCATATTTGAATCAAAACTCATCAAGACCTGCTCAGGAAAGCCAGGAATATTTGTTTCAATATTTGTTACAACAGAGCTGTGCAGTTTTAACCGTTCCAAAACTACTCTTGGGTGCCCCCACACAGTTTGCCAGGTGGATTTGTTTGGAAGACGGATAAATCGGGTAAAAATCCTTGTTTCTCTGCTTGAAGATTAGAAATTATTCTGTGTGTGTGCGCACCTCCCGAGTGAAGCACCCAGCCTTTACCTGCAAATGGCTGTGTTCTGTGTCAGCAGAGGCAGGGAAGATGAGGCGCAGAGCCTTTCCTGTGGTGGCAGGGAGCTGTCGGTGTGCCTCTCGCTGCGGGGCGTGTCTGCAGGCCTGGCAGGCTGCCTTCCCCGCACAAGCAGTGCTTCCCCCTCGAGGAGATACAGAACACTGATCTGAAGATAGGCAATAATCAGCACGGAAGGAGATGTTACACAGAGCAGCCCCTGGCGCTGTAGATAGGGGATCTTGTTCAGCAGCTGCTGTTGAGCATGAGGTCCCTGCTGAGTAAAAAGAGCTGATTTGATCGCTAAATGCCCACAGATTATAAATTTGGTGAATTGATTATTTGCTCTTCTGTGCACCTAATTCCTGGTTGTGTCACAGAAAATTCTCAGTGATGGGAGTCACGCTGCCTGGGGCGGGAGTTTGGCTCAGGAGCTGAGCAGGACAAGGGAAAGGCTTTTAACCATCGGCATTTCCCCTTTATTGAATGGGAAGAGTTGAATTCTCATTGATTTGGGGAAGGTGGAGAATGTGGCTCCACTTTGGGAGCTTCCAACTGAACTCAGACTGGGAGGAAGTGCATGAACCTTCACCAAAGTGGAGAGGAATGGAGTCTGCCCTGTTTTCCATCTGTTCTGAGCCAAAAATAGGGACTCTGCTCTGGGAGTTCAAGTTCTTTTCTCACTTCTGAGCTGCCCTGAGCCTGCTACTCAGGGTGGAGTGGCTGGAATCCCTGGAAATGCTCCAGGCTGGAATCCCTGGCAGTGCCCAAGGCCAGGCTGGACTTTGGGGGTTGGAGCACCTGGGACAGTGGGAGGGGTCCCTGCCATGGCAGGGGTGGCACTGGGTGGTGGGCTGTGTGACCCCTCCCAACCCAAACCATTCCATGGATTTCTGATTCTGTGACCAAGGCTGGACACCAGGACTGTGGTAACCAACATCAATCAATCCTGAGGTGGGAAAAGGAGGAATTTATAATAGATTCCCCCTGTGAAAAAAATTTATCTGTGTGAGCAAAAGATGGATTTTAATTTCTGCGTCTGGACTCAATTTGGGAATCTGAAGAGGAGTTAATGACTCACAGTGTGCTTAATTACCTGCAAAGTTACTTTGTGCTGAGCAGGCAGAAAGCAAGAGCTGGGCAGAGTTGTGATGAAAATTCTTTAGCCAAGATAAAAATGAAAGAGGAAGGGGAGAAGCACTGTGGTACCACAGGTGTCAGTGACAAGTCAGAAAAAAGGTGGATTTGTACAGAATCATAGAATCCCAGAAGGAATTTCGTTGGAAAGGACCTTAAAGCCCATCCAGTGCCATGTCAGGGACACCTCCCCCTGTCCCAGGTGCTCCCAGCCCCACAGTCCAGCCTGGCCTTGGGCACTGCCAGGGATCCAGGGGCAGCCCCAGCTGCTCTGGGCACCCTGTGCCAGGGCCTGCCCACCCTGCCGGGAACAATTCCTGCCCAAAATCCCATCCAGCCCTGCCCTCTGGCACTGGGAAGCCTTCAGAAGGTAAAGGACAAGGGCAGCAGCTGCCTTGGCTGGGTTTTCCAGGGACGCCTGTGCCCGGTGAAGGCAGGAATGAGTTTCTGGGCCGTAAAGAAGTGTGGGAGTTCTGTCCTGAGTGGGAAGAGATTTAAAACGCTCGGAAATGCTCATCAGAAAAGGAGTCACATGGATAACGTGGCTGCCTGGGTAGGATCACCAGCATGGAATGGTGGGTTTGGTTTGTTTTTATTTCAGGGAGTTCATTCTGCTTTCACACAGGAGCCACGCTGTTGGCAATACTGGTACAGATCCCATTTTTGAGGCCAGCCTTAGTCATGCTACTAATGGGAGCCTTTTCTCTTCAGCACCTTTAGAAGTTCACTAAATGGTGCCGTTTGTACTCTGATATCTTAATGTTTTTATGTCCAGGCAGGGACCGGTCTGGTTTTCCTGCACCGACTCCATTTGCACATCATAATGATCATTTTATGCATTTGTCCTCTCCTTGCATGGGATGAATTTTTAATGTGCAGGCAGAGGGTGACATTTTTATTGCTTTTACGGGCATCAGGAATGCATTTTAAATTCAATTATCTACTGTCTCTGGAAATACCACACGAGTGACTTGCCAATAAATACATCTCATGGATTACTGGAAACTAACAGGGACAGTAATCACTGGAGTGACTTCACCGGGCCCATTTTTGTCACTCCAGAAAAATACAAGTTAATGCATATTAGGAGGAACAATTCAAGCTTCTTACAGACACTGATAAACCAGCATAATTATTTCTGGAAGCGGATGAAAAGAGTTTCTGCAGCTCAGTGGGGACGAGCTCACTGGGTGCCCCAGCAGCTCGATGTGCGATTAGAAATCAGTGTTCTAAAGGGCAGGGGAAGTCAGAAAAGGGCACTGCATGCACCGAACACGAGCTCAAAGAACTCGCAGGATTTGTGCTGTTGAATTGAGCTGGAGATGAGGACAAATCAGGCTTAGGCTTAAGTGTCCTCAGAGGGATGGTAAAAAATCCTGAAGTTGTTAATAATGGAGCAAATTCCAGCCGACCTGCCGTGAATCACTGTTCTGTTAAGCTGCCGACAAGGAGGGGGAGCAGAGCCAGCTGGCCAGAGCACACCGGGAATCAATCAGAATCTGGTTTAACAGGAAAATCCAAACCGCTGGAAGAGCGGGAAGATAGAATCCAGAACAAATCGGGATCAGTGAGTGCAGGCACACACGCCCGCGCGCAGGCACGGGATTTGTAATGGCTGGTGTGGAGATAAAGGACGGCATTGAAAATAAAACAATGTCACTTGGAAGAAGTAATTGCAGTGTAAATCCTTGTCCAGAGGAGGTGAATGCGGGAGGAATCTGCTTCCAGGGCGTGGAATAAGGAACAGCTGAGCTTGAGCTGATCCCAGCACCACCACCCTGTTGAAATCCAGGGCACGGGAAATATTCCTCTGCCTGTCCTGAGGGGTCTTATTCCTCAGGAAAGCACAGCTTTTAACCTTTGGCCATGGGAAAAAAACTTCCAAAATTTTAGGATAAGTTTTATATGAAATAGATAAAAATATAACTTATCACAAGGTGAAAACTTAATTTTTGAGGTTTTAGTATGGCAATAAATAGAAGACAAGATAGAGACTCTAGGGCAATGACTCTACCTTCCTCTTGTTCTTCATCTACTCCATTTTCTACGGTGTTAATGACACAGATTCATTGGACAAAAGCACCCAAATTACAAGTGTGCATGAACAAACAAATAATTAGTTATGGATAATAAAATAAAAATAAAGTACATTTTAAGTGCATTATAAAAGTTAATTAAATATCATATCTGTACACAAGTCCTTGACACCGTTCGTCTTGTGACTTGCTGATACATCTCTCTAAAGTGTACTAAACCTGCTATCAGCCAAGGCAATGAAATGAAATAAAAACCAGTGAACAGCCCAAAGACCAACAATTCAACAAATCCCTCATTTTTTTAAGCCCAGCCCAAACCTTCTCAAGGGTTTCCCTGTCAGGGGACCCCAGGTCAGGCTTGTTCCACCCCACCCCAGAGAAACCTGGAAGGAGCAGATGCCCTGTCCAACATCCTCCTCCTGCGTGGAACCGCTCTGAATCTACAGGAAGTGACAGATGTGTTATTCCAGTGACACTTGATGGGATTTTTGGGAGATGTTATTGGGAGCAGGCGGGCTGCTGTGATTTAAATCAATCCGTGTGTGCCCACCCTGGTGCTGCTGCCCTGATCTCCGTGCCTGCTCCAACCCTGAGCTGTTGAACACGTGTGGGCCATTAAAGGGAATTTTGTTAGACATTAATCACCCCAGAGGAGTAAACTGAGTCAGCTGCAAACGTGTGGAATGAGCATCGATAAATCAGGAATGACAGGGAACCAGGAATGGATTTATGGAAGTGCTTTCAACACCTGTTGCTGGCTCCTTTTAACAGTATTTTGATATCTGTCAATGAGTCACATTCTAATCTGAAGTGTTTCCTTCTGAACACATTGAATGGTGGCTTTAATCAAGATGAAATGTAGCCTTGCATAAATCAATGTACAGAAAAAAAATCTACAAGCCAGCCATAATCGTGTCACGGTGACCTTCTTTCAATGAAGAAAATGAAATAAAATAAAGCTGGCTGGCATAAATTATATTTTAAAATCATTGTTGATGGGGTGGTGGAGCCACTGTTGGATGAGGACGGGCTCTGGGAGTAGCCAGGCTCTTGGATGCTGCTCTGGGAAAAGAGACAGGGCAGGATATCCTGGATTCCAGGGCAAAACTCAGCACCAAAACTGGGAAAACTGCGTTCTTTCCTTTTGGATCCGCCTTCCCTGTCCTTTCCCCTTCCCTGACCTCCTCATGGGCTAATTTGGGGTCAGAAGGTTTTTCTTCTCTTTTCCTCATGTCTGCCACAGAAATCCTGGGATTCTGTCCTGCCTTTTATTATTTCTCTGTGAAGCTTTCACGTTGCACTGGAGAAAATAACGGAAAAGAGGAAATGCTGGAGAGAGCAAAATGAAACCTCCCTTGGGATTCGAGCAGGGACAGACAAAGAAGTCCCCAGGAATTTCCCCCGATGGCAGGACAGGGGCTGCTCCATGGACCGAGGGATCCGTGGCTGGTCAGGCTCGCTGCTGAGCTCTGCCCAGAAGATTCCTCCCCTTTTCCAAACCGAATTGGACCTGGAACGTTGCGCTTTCCCCTCACGGATCGTCCAAAGCCGAAATGCTCACGTTGGAAGCTTGGGTGTCCTGCTCTCAACAAGGCTGGGATGAGCCTGGCAGTAGGATCGGGAACTGAGGCTTGGATTTGGGATCACCAGCCCCAGATGGGCTGTGCTGGGAGAGGAAGCCGGGTCTGGGATGAGCCTGGGTGTAGGATCAGGAACTGAGGCTCGGATTTGGGATCACCAGCCTGGGAGAGGAAGCCAAGAGGGTTTGACAGCAGCAGAACAGAATGGTGTGGAATTATTGCAATTGGCCTCCCAGCACAGAGGGATTTTTTTTTGTTTATTTTGGGTTTTTTATTGCCCATTATGCTGCTCGCCTGTCTCTAATAGTCCCAAGATTATGTTTTCATAAACAATTGGATTTTCGAGCCGTGTGAGGAATCTGTCAGGCTTTATTTCATTATTTCTCCAACACAGCCCAGGCCCCTTGAAAATCCTCGACCTTTAATTCGTTTCAAAGCAGAGGCTTTGCTGTGCATAAGAAATTTTGGTCTCTGAGATGTAAAGGGAGAATCAAGAGCGTTGTAAAGTCTGGGATTAAATCACCCTTCTCCTTTCTTTAATTCAATAAAGGACTCAGGCTTATCCTGGAGAAAGGGAAGTCCCAGCTACGGCTTTAGAGGTACTTTAGAGGTATTTGTGATTCTGTGCAGGTAATAAATCACGGGGAAGGGAATTTTGCCCATTCATGGGTTGGGATGTCCTGGGGGTCCTGCTGGGAATCCCTGGCATTGGCACAGCACTGCTTGTTTGTGGGAAGGTCCCAAATGCCTCTGAGGTGGATTTTCATGGGGCCAATCCCAGGATTTCATCCCAGCATGGTTGTGCTGGGTTCTCACCATGAAAGGAACAAAATTCTTTGGATTTTGGTACCTTTTCTGTGGCTTGTTTCTCTGGGGGTAACTGAGTCATTGTCGGAAGGCTGTTCTCAGTGGTGATCTCAGAAGAGATCCCCTGGTGATCACTCAGAAGGGATTTTCTTTGGAGCTGTATCTCCATAAATCATCTCAGATGCATCAGCCAGAGCGAGGAGCTCAAGGTTGCTCCCAAACGCGGGGTCCGGGATTTGGTGATGCTGCCAACCACGGGGTCACCTCTAACTCCTAACCTAGGAATGTGTTGGGCAGGATATCCGTGATTTCAAATCCGTCTTATAGTAACTAACAACAAAAAAGGGTAGATTTTTAGGTGTTGTAATGCTTTGTGAGTTGTGGAGATTCACTCAACACGTGTGTCAGGGAGCAATAAAAAAAAAAATAATTAAATATTACACCGGCCCTTGCTCAGCTGCCCCGCTCCAGGAGCTCCTGGCCCGTTCAGGTCCCTTTGCTCTGGGGGGAACGTGCAAAGCTGGTGATTCACAAGATGTTAAAAACATTTACAGCTTACCTTTCTCTTGTATAACGTGTCATTGTGAAGGTGGAACATGACGGTGATCTCTGTGATGTGCTCATTTCATGGGGGTGGTTTAAAGGAGGGTGCAGCGCTCCCCAGGAAACAGGGCTGTGCTTGGAAAGGGTGTCGCTAGCTCTGTGGAAAAAGAGATGATTATGATGCTGTCAAGTGTAGCAGAGATCTCTTAGACACAAGACTCCTGCCTTCATTTGGTCTTGGATATAATTAAACACTCAATTTGGAGGAAGGAGAGACAACAGACCGTGCGTGCAAATGTCACCTGTCCCTAATGTACACTCAATGTGGTTTTGACTCATTGATCAGCGTTAAGGATCTCTTTTGAGGCACACCCTGAGAATCAGAACCAGAAATCTTTTGTGTTCTACCTTGTGTGAGGTAATGGTCTTTGTCAGACTTCATCCTGGTGCTCCAGGGTGGCAAGGCCAGGCTGGACTGTGGGGCTGGGAGCACCTGGGACAGTGGAGGTGTCCCCGCCATGGCAGGGGTGGCACTGGGTGGGCTGCAAGGTCCCTCCTAACCCAAACCCTCCTGGGATTCTGTGCTTCAGTCAAGAAGCAGAAAATTGGCTTGGTGCACCAGCTCTGGGTCTGTCCAGAGTTTAAAGGGTGAGGTTTCATTTCCCATGAAACACCCTAGACAAAGGGGAAAAAATGCAGGAGAGAAATTCCTTGGCAGCAAACTGTTTTGAAGAGGTAATTACAGTGCAAGGCAAAGACAATTTAATTTCAGCTGTACTGTGAATGTGGGATCATAAAAATCAGTGTTGAGGGCTGTGAGGCTTCGCACAACAGCTTTTATCTTTAATCACCAGTGTATTTATATCCAACTCAGTGTGCCCAGATGGACCAGGGCAGTGATTGTCCCCTGGGCTGGCTCTGCTGAGGGACCTCGAGGGCCGTGTCCAGTGCTGGGTCCCCATCCAGGGGGACACTGAGGGGCTGGAGCGTGTCCAGGGCAGGGAACGGAGCTGGGAGAGGCTGAGGGAGCTGGGAAGGGGCTGAGCCTGGAGCAAAGGAGGCTCAGGGGCCCTTGTGGCTCTGCACAACTCCCTGCCAGCAGGGGACAGCCAGGGAGGGTCGGGCTGTGCTCCAGGGAACAGGGACAGGACAAGGGCAAACGGCCTCAGGCTGGGCCAGGGGAGGCTCAGCTCGGCCAGCTGCAGGAATTTCTGCATGGAAAGGGCGCTCAGGCCTCGGCAGGAGCTGCCCAGGGAGGTTTGCAGTGCCCGTGCCTGGAGGTGTCCCAGGAAGGGCTGCAGGTGGCACTCAGAGCTCTGCGCTGGGGACAAGGTGGGCACCGGGCACAGCTCGGGCTCCGTGGGATGGGAGGGATTCCAGCCTCAGGGATCCCATCAATCCAAACAAAGCAAAAAAAATGTGGGAAATTGCTACAGGAAATACAGCCTTGACTTAGCAATTACCTGTGGGATTGGGAAGGACAGATTTTTTGAGAAAGAGATACACCTTTCCTGAAATTAATCTCTGCCACTCCTCTTGTGGGTACTATGAATGAAAATAACCAGCAGTTGATCCTCCAAATAATATTTAATAATCTGACAGAAAAGCGGAATTATCTTTTGATGCAGCTGTTTGCAACACAGAAGGAATTGTTCCTGGCAGGGTGGGCAGGCCCTGGCACAGGGTGCCCAGAGCAGCTCTGGCTGCCCCTGGATCCCTGGCAGTGCCCCTGATCAGGTGCACCCTCAGTTCTTTTGGAGTTGAGACAGAGCTGTGGGAACATCCCAAGTGTGCTAAGGAAGGACATTTGCATTTTTCAGCCTTCATTTCAGTTGGGTGCCAAAGGAAAAAAAAAAAAAGTTTCAGGGAACTCAGGCAGCCTTAATTTCCTTTTACTGGTGTGTTGGAGTCTGGGGCTCTGCTCACTCAAGGCACAGAACAGTGACAACTGCCATTGTGATGGTGCCAAGCAGCAATAAAAGAGAGAGGTTTTGTTCCAGGCTTAACCCAGAAGAAACATCTGCCACCGACCTGGATGAGCACCCTCAGTGCACACCCTTCAGAAGTCTGGGAATGAGTTTTGAGAGGGATTTAGGGAGTGAACGGTCACTTTTGTATCCTGTGGGCGGAGCAGAGCCAGGAGCCCTTCGAGCTGCGGTGTTTGTCACAAGATAAATGTCCTGTCAGAGCTGGCAGTGTCTGAGGCTGCAAACACCACCTTGGGCCACAGCCAGCGCTGCCCCGGCTGCCTCCTGCAGGAGCCGTGCCGAACCACAGCCTGCTAATGGGAGGCTGCTTCCAGCCGGCAGCCGAGAGCAGCTCAGCCGCTGCGTCCCCGGGGCTGCAGCCACCACCTTTCCCACCTCCTTGGGGTCCAGCACATCCCCGCTCCTCCCTGCGGACAGGGATTCAATCCGCTGGTGCTTTAGCACAGCTGCTTCCCCTGAGCTTGGCACTGGCGCTGAGCACACCGAGCTCTCTGGGAAAATGTGTCACGTTTGGAGCCAGGTGCAATCACTCCAGACAGGGAGCAATTCCCCACGGGAGGTTCTCCGGGGTCCAGGAACTGCCATCCATCCCTGCACAGTGTTCTCAGTTCTCCTGGATCCAGGAACTGCCATCCCTGCACAGTGTTCTCAGTTCTCCTGGATCCAGGAACTGCCATCCCTGCACAGTGTCCCCAATTCCCCTGGATCCAGGAACTGCCATCCATCCCTGCCCAGTGTTCCCAATTCCCCTGGATCCAGGAACTGCCATCCATCCCTGCACAGTGTCCCCAATTCCCCTGGATCCAGGAACTGCCATCCATCCCTGCCCAGTGTCCCCAATTCCCCTGGATCCAGGAACTGCCATCCATCCCTGCCCAGTGTTCCCAATTCCCTTGGATCCAGGACCTGCCATCCCTGCACAAAGTTCCCTGGCTGAGCCGTGGGGAATGCAGCCAGGAAAATGTCACCTCTCCTGTTCCCCCTGCAGACTGTCCAGGGTGCAAACAGGCGCCCTATCTTGCTTTCAAACATGGTATCTACCCTTCATGTTTTCCAGTTCTTTCTGTCCCTGTGATCAGCTTCTTTCTCAATATTGTGTCTTTAATTTCTCTCCTTTTAGGGCAGGGTGGGCTGGAGAAGGTTCCTCATCCCATTCCCTGCCATAGCAGTGGCACTCTCCTGATGAAACGCTGTTTGTGGATGGATTCAAATCATCCGGTTGATTGCATTTTCTGTCAAAACTCAAATCCCTGGAGCCAGGGCTCTGCTTTGGCTCCCTGTTCGCCGCCTCTGTGGGGTGGCCTGATGCCGTGTGGATGCTGGGCTGTGCTTTAGCCGGGGGGTCCTGGCAGATGGGCACAGATCATTTGGTTCCCACACATTTCAGCACCCGTATCACCTTCAGGAACCTGGAGGAGCAGAGGGGCTGCAGGTGAGCAGGAGCTCAGCTGTGAGCACCTCTATTCCATCCCCAGCTGGATTCCATAACCACCTCTATTCCATCCCCAGCTGGATTCCATAACCACCTCTATTCCATCCCCAGCTGGATTCTATAACCTCATTAAGGGAGTGGGTCAGACCAGGTGGAGAAATTACTCATTAAGGGCAACAAGAAGCAGCTGGAGAAAGTCCTTTATAGGGACAGGGCAAGGGCAGTTGGAGCTCTATTGTGCTGGGAGAGGTTGGCAGGCTGCTCTTCATTCTACAAACATGAAACTGGAAATAATTCCCCAGAGCATCAAGTCCAGCTTTTCCTGGCTGAATGGGAGAGGCTTATGGAAAAAGAGGAACAAGTGAAACCCTTCACTCGTGCTGCAGGTAGGGAGAAAAGTCACAAGTTTCAGACTTTGCAGAGGGCTTTCAGTGTTGCACACCAGGAAATGTGTTTTGCCAGCTGTAGCATTGTCACTGTTTGGAGTGGGTGTTTAAAAATCTTCATTACTGGTGGGGTTTAAGGAGCAGTGGGAGGAGAACTTGTTGGGGAAGCTCTGGGTTTGTTTGACCTCGCTTTGTTGGACAGAGCAATTGTTCCTTGAACAGCTGGAGCAGTGTTTGTGTGATTTCTCCTACCCCAAATACATCCCAGCTCAAGGGCTGAGCATTTGCCCTTCTATACTTCCAGCCTTTTTGCACAGTGGTAGAAAGGGAGATACAATTTTCCTGCCTCTTGCTGTGCTGATCGAAGATTCCCTGGGAGGTTTTCTGTTCCTGTTTGCCCCTGTCCTGTGTGTTTTCCCACTTGGAGTGATTTGTTTTGCTCAAGGCTCTCCCTGGAGAGCTCCATTTGCCTTTCAGGGCAAGAACCCACCTGGAAATAATCCTGGAAACACTCCTTTTGTCCACAAGTCCTTCAATAATCCCGGCAGTTCTTGGAGACATTCAAGGCTCTGTTTTATGAATCCATTTAATATCGTCCTGTGGAGAGCAGAGGGGGATTTTTATTGACCTGCAGAATCAAGTCTTGCTCTCTTCTCATCAAAGAAGCTCAAATATTTGGCTGTTTTGTCACTTCTGGCCATTCAGGGGAATTCTGGCCTGCCATAACCCCCCTCAAATCTGGGATATTAGTGGTGTCATTCCATGATGTGGTGGAGTTTGTTTTGCCGGCAAATTGCTTTTCCCATTATTTGCTCTACTGCAGAGTTGAAGTTTTAGACTTTTCTCATTGTAAGAACTGGAATTTATTAAGAACTTTGGGCCTCTTTCTCTGAATTTTTTTATGGATTTTGTCTGTAATAGAAGTCTTTCTCTATCCTCCCTTGGATTTCACGGGCATAATTATCCATCAAAAAAATACTCTGTGGTGAGTTCTTCCCCAGTTTGGGAGTTTAAGAAATCTGACCACTTGTCCAAGGCTGTTTTCTTCTCCCACGAAGTCATTCCTCATTTGGGAGTGCTGGAATTGATGTAATGAGCTTTTGTTTTATGCTTAGGCCTGGCTGCCACAGAATTCATGTCCTGTTGTTTGCTTGCTCCTGTCACAGTGTGGGCCCACGTGCTCCCAGTAATAAAGTAATAAAATAAAAAGTGCTCTTCCTAAAGAAAAACAGCTGCTGTTGAGAACATGAAAGGTGATACTTATCTGCCCAGGTGTGTCTTGTTATCATCAGATTCAGCTGAAACGACTCTTTTTTAAAAAAATCAGGCAACTCCCTGGAGGTTTGGAGACCCAAAGCTGTGTCCCCCACCGTGCTCCAGAGTGATTTAGTGCAGTGCTGTGATCAGGGGGCTCTTTGTGGCTGCATCGCCTTCTCAACACAGCCTGTGCTGAGGGAGCTGCTGCCAAACGAGTGACAGAGTCGCCTTTTTGGCAAAGAACAGTCACTAATTTGGCTGTAAAACTGAGAATCCAGGACACAGGAATATCTCCCATGCCTGTCCTGAGGGGTTTTATTTCTCAGGAGAACACAGCTTTTGGTCTTTGGCCTGGAAAAAGCTTCTGGGACTTTGTGAGGAGTTGAGATTTTGTTAATGTATATAGAGTAGATAATATTGTAGTTTATCACAGGGTGAAGAAATAGGTTTTGGGTTTTTAGCGTGGTAGTAGCTGGAACAAAGCTGGAGGATTTTGGGTGTTGAATCAGTTTCTTCCTTCTTCATCTCCTCCATTTTCTGCAGTGTTGGTAGCACAGTGATTGGTCAGACAAGGTCACAGTGCAGATGTAACATGGTTGACAAATAATTATTAATTGGTAATAAAAAACACCACCACAGAAGTGTCGGCTACTCCGACATAAAACCACCAGGGAAGCGTTCAGCAGCTCCCTGAGGGCTCAGTGCCTCTGTCCATCCAGGTGTGGTTTCACTCTTTGACTGCAGCTGATCTTCCCTGCCCTTTTTGTGCTGGATTTTATTTCTGGGGGCCTGGAGCAGACAGGAGCAATGGGACTGAGCGGCTTTGTGGCACACGGGAGTTCTGGTGGATCCTGTATTGCCAGTTCCTGGCACGGCTGAGGAGTGGGGTGAGGTTTTGGTGGGCATGGGCAGCACTCAGAGATCTGGGCTGGCATTTCCACCTCTCCCTCTCTTCTGCCCTTTGTTTTTATTTGGGTTTTGTGGCACAAAAATCAGCATTTCTTTCCTGTCCTTGCGTTGCTTCACGTTCTGGCAGTGGTTTTTCCTCTTTAAAGTATTTCCTGTGGCATTAAAATGTAAGACTTGTAGGGTTTCCATCTCAAATCAGGTGCTCAGGTACTGAACCTGTCAATGACCAGCTTTAGGGGTGGCTCTCCAGCTCTGGGTTTATTCCTGGGGTCTCCCATCATCCCCAAACCCATCCTGGCTGCTCAAAAAGGAGCAGCTTTCCAGGATATCTTTTTTCAGTTCAGCCCCAGAGCGTGGGGGGAAGATGTCAGGAGGACAGAGGGGAGGAAAGCAGCTGGCTCTGTGCCCTGTGTGTGTAGAGGGCTCCGTTAATTGAGGTTCCTTTTGTCTTGCAGCGTTCCCACGTTCCAGAGCCTTCCCGAGGAGATCCTCAGCAAGCTTGCAGATGTCCTGGAAGAGGTAAGGGCTTTGAATTTTGGGGATTCATTGGTGCAGAACTTTGTGCTGGCAATACCCAGCCTCTTCTTTTGTCCCCAGAGAGGAGCTCCTCAGTTTGGCAACCGGCGAGGCTGTGGGGAAGATGAATCCAGTTTTGAACAGGGTTCATTTTTTATATTTTTAATCCAACTGGGGAGTGAATCAATCATTTCCTGTGGTGTTCAGGAGGGACAAAAAACCCTCCTCCCCTCAAAATGCAAGAAACCTAACCTGCACAATTAAAATGGAGGTAAAATATTTGGGTCACATCACAGCTTTCCCCCATATTTTATTCCCACAATGCCCCCTTCTGGGCCTGAGGAATTCAGTGTCCTAGGAGGTGGTTAATAAACCCTTTCAAAAGGTGATTTAAGTGCAGGAAATGTGTGTGGCAGTAATTTATTTCATTCCTGCTCGCTTTTCTTCATCCACGCCTCTCCATCGGGGAAGATGTTCCCGTGGATTTGGAGGAAAAGCGCTGCTGACATCGGAGTTGATTTGAATTCTTTTATTTTCCTGAGCCTTGCTGGGGTGTTGTTCCTTCTCTGCCTTTTTATTTAGTGCCCAGATAAATCCTGTGGCTCCAACAAATCGCGTGTTTGTCACCCAGAATAATTGCATATTCACAGATAAGCTTTATTCCCTTTGCTGCCAGGGAATGCTCTGACTTTAGGGAAGAAAAGGATATGAATTCCTTCTTCTGTAAATTCAATCTGCCCATCTCAAAACCCCACTCCCAACCTGAATTTGCTTGGATCACATCACCAGCATTAAGCTCCTTATCAAGAGTTAAGGAGGAGATTAAAGTCCATAAAACTTTTCCAGAAACACTTAAAGTTTCATGATGGGATGGGGGGGAGGGGGATTCTTAGTAAGTATCAGTGAAGAAATGAGGCACAAAAGCAGGAATTGTGGGGAATAAATCTGGGTTTTTAGGGTGGATGCTCCCAGTTTGGTGCTTGGAATCAGTGTTATTTCATCCAGGTTTGTCTTGGGTAGAACAGGCTGTGTTTTGCATAAATTAAAAATAAAAAGTCACTTTCAGATCTGTCTATTTAGATGTGAACTCCCCCCTGGCTACAGACCCCTTTCCATAGGTTACAGCTCTGGGGTATTGGAAAACCCCTCTGGATGGTGGAATTGGTAATAGTAGATGGAAAAACATGTCTGCTGACTCCCACAGGGATTGTCTGGGTGCCACCAACACTGCCAACAGTTTAGGTCTTTATGGGTAATTTCATTTAGCAAATGGAATTAAGATCCTGAAGGGAGTAGGATGGGGAGTGTGTTCCTGGCACGGCTGAGGAGTGGGGTGAGGTTTTGGTGGACATAGGCGGCGCTCAGAGATCTGGGCTGGCATTTCCACCTCTCCCTCTTTTGCCCCCTTCGTTTTTATTTGTGTTTTGTGGCACAAAATCAGCATTTCTTTCCTGTCCTCAAGTTGCTTCACATTCTGGGAGTGCTTTTTCCTCTTTGAAGTTATTCCCTGTGCCATTTCAATTGTAATACTTGTAGTATTTCCATCTCAAATCAGGTGTTCAGGCACTGATAGATGGAATTAAGGTTCTTTGCCCTCTTCCCCTCTGAAGCTGCTTCCAGGTACTCATGATTTTGTGGTTTTCCATTTGATCTCAAATTCTTCCTTGTGCCTACAGCTGATGCTTCTAAATTTTGTCCCCCAGCTCCAAATTCCTACTGTAGTTTGAAGGAAGGATCCCTTGGCCTGGATGTGAGGGATGGAGGCGACAACATCTGTCCCAGCTCTGTGGAATTGGGTTAGATTTTCAGGGAAGGGGAAGGAGGCAGGAATTCAGGGAGCTGGGGGCAGCTGGAGTAACCAATTCCAGACTGGTTTGGGTTGGAAGGGACCTTGAAGATCATCCAGTCCCACACAGGGACACCTCCCCCTGTCCCAGGTGCTCCCAGCCCCACAGTCCAGCCTGGCCTTGGGCACTGCCAGGGATCCAGGGGCAGCCCCAGCTGCTCTGGGCGCCCTGTGCCAGGGCCTGCCCACCCTGCCAGGAACAATTCCTGCCCAAAATCCCATCCAGCCCTGCCCTCTGGCACTGGGAGCCATTCCCTGTGTGCTGTCCCTCCATCCCTTGTCCCCAGTCCCTCTCCAGCTCTCCTGGAGCCCCTTCAGGCCCTGGAAGTTCTCTGAGCTCTCCCTGGATCCTTCTCCTGTCCAGGTGAGCACCCCCAGCTGTCCCAGCCTGGCTCCAGAGGGGCTCCAGCCCTTGGAACATCTCCATGGCTCCCCTGGACTCGCTCCAGCAGCTCCAGATGCTGTTGGTGCCCCAGACAGAATCATCCAAGATTTAGACATCTCTGGTTGCCGCTGCACAGGGAGGAGATTGAATTAAGGCCTCGTTGGCATTTTCAGCACAGGCCTTTTCATCTGCATTTCCTAATCCTGTGCCCTCGCTGCTCCTCTGCTGTTCGGGATTTAGCCTGGTGATCCGTGGAAGGTGTTGTGTGTGGGGATCTGAGCTGCTGGAGCAGGAGACAGCGACAGGGACGCTTTCATTTGCGTGCAGAGCCCTGCAGATCAGGTTTTTGTGCACACACTGTCAGGTCTGAACTGCGTCACGTGGATTTGCCTCGTTTGTTGTGCATCCAGAACTCGAGATGTCTTTGGCAGTTGTGTGTGTGTATTTATAGATTAGTGCAGGATGTGTGGAGATGTCGAGTGCCCCAGGCCGGGCCGGACAGGGCTGGGAGCAGCTTGGGACAGTGGGAGGTGTCCCTGCCCGAGGCACAGGGATGGGCTTTAGAGTCCCTTCCAACACAAACCATTCCATGATTCTCTGACAGTGTTTTGTAACACATTGGGATATATCATAGATACCTGTCACAGTTGCAGTATAAATAGATATTTAAATATAAATTGGGGTAATTGCCCTAAATGCAGCTGTAGAGCACTTCATTAACTCATCCTGGGCTCACAGGAGAGCAGCTACAGTTTGGAAGTGCTGGGAATGCCATTCCCCCTTCTCCCAGCGTGTGGTTTGGGAATTCTTTGTCTGGAAGCATCAGTATTCAGAATTTTAATTTATTTGCATGCAGTGCTGAGAGCCAAGTGCCAGTGATGAGTTTCTTCCTGCCCCAAGCAGCCTGGCCTTGGCTCCCAGAGGATCCTTGGACAAATAGAGCCAAAGTGAGGGGAGAGGCAGAGGAATGTGCTGAACCCCACAGGCAGGGGCTGCCAAGCATGGAAACTCTTCCTGCTGCCCTGGGTGCTGAAATCTGGGATCCCAGCTCCTGTCTGCAGCCACTTCAGCAGCTCAGTTTGTGTCCGAGTGTTGCTTGCCATCCTTTATCTTTCTTCTTCCTTTTATTTTCATTCTAATGAAAGACCGAATTTCAAAAGGCACAAATGTTAAAAAAATAAAACGCAACCCAAAATTCTTCGCTCATGGAGCTCCTGTTGTGGTTCCTGGTGGAGAGTGGGATCTTGGAGGAGGTTTTTATGGCTTAATTCAGCTTTAAGAGCTGTCCTGAGCCTTCCTGCAGCGATGGCAAGTGTCCTTGCTGCTGCACAATTAGTATGGATCAGAAGGCCTTGGGATGCCTCTGGTTAATTAACAGAGCCTGAGCACAGCCCTGCCTTTGTGGGATTGTGTGGCAACAGTGAATGGAAGAGGCAAACTGTGCAAAATTAATTAGCTTTCCATAGACTCAGTGGTTTTTAGGCTGATTTAGGAGTGAGGATGGCTCTTGGATAAAGGGAACCAGGTCCCTGCTCCATCCTGCTGGCCCTGCCAGCACCGAGGCAGGTGTTGATGTGATACAGAGCCAGAAATCACATGTGAGGGAGAATTCCAAATTAACAGGGGAGAGTAAGAAGTTTTGGTTAAGAAAAAATGTTGTTATTAATTATATTGTTTATCAAAGGAAGAGCTCTGGGGTGTGTTCACTGGAGGAGCTGTGGGGGCATCAAATCAACTTCAGTCACGACTGACTCCATCACAAATGGACAAAATTTTGACTTGCGTTGTACTTAGATTAATTTTTCAAATGGTGCTCATGAGAACACAGCTTTGGGTTTGCAGGTGCACCAGGAGATAAAAGCTGTTTGGGGAAAAAAGGCATAAGAAAATGAAATATAGCTGGAAAAACTGGAGTGTGGGAAGAGAGAGGAGTCAGTGGCAGGAGCTGCTCTAGCCCTGGACTGGGATCAAATGTCCTCTTTGGAGTTCAGTTTTCCCTTTGATTTTTTTTATTGTGGGCACAGGCCACATGAAAGGAATTAAAAATCATCTCCTGCTGGTGCCTGCACAGCAAAGGGGTTCGGTATTGCCTGCTTTCTGTGGGCTCTTGTCAGGAATGTGCTCGTACCCGTGTGTGTTTATTGCCATCCTCTGTTCTCTTGCAGTGGTAGAAATGGGGCAGGATTTGGGGTTTATTTTCCACACCTCTGCAATCCTTACTGTTAGAAGGTGATGCCAGTGGAGAAAAGCCTTTGGGACTCTGATTGCTTCCTAATGTCCCAATATCCCATCTACACTTTCCCTCTCGTCAGTCTGAAGCCATTCCCTGGGTCCTGTCCCTCCATCCCTTGTCCCCAGTCCTTCTCCAGCTCTCCTGGAGCCCCTTTAGGCTGTGGAAGGGGCTCTGAGCTCTCCCTGGAGCCTTCTCCGCTCCAGGAAAATATTCCCAGCATGGCTCCAGAGGAGTTCCAGCCCTTGGAACATCTCCATGGCTCCCCTGGACTCTGTCCAGCTGCTCCAGGTCCCGGATCAGACTCCCCACTGCAGGTGGGCCCTCACCAGAGATGTGGGAAACCTGTTGCTGTTTCTTCCCATTTGATTTCACATCAAATCCCTCCTTTTCTCCCAACAAATCCCTCGTGCTGAGCGCACGGGAAGGTGTTTCCTGGAGTTCCCTGCTCTTGGCACATGGGGGAAGTTCAGCTCTTCTCCTGGTGAGCCCTGGTGTTTGTGTCAGGTGCAAAGAGCAGCTTTGGCCTCTGCCAAATGCACCTTTCAGGCAGGGAACGGTGCTCTCTCTTCAGCTGAGGTTTGTGGAATGAGTTTAGAAACCTCTCCGGAAAAGCAGCTTTTGTTCAGGCTGAAAATCCCAGTGGTACCAGAGGGATCTTTTTCCAGAGGCTCCCCATGCCAAGCTGGATTCCTCTGGAGATGTGGGATGTTTATTAACATCTCATTTGCTGTCAGGAGTCCCCTGCCCTTGTCTCTGGGCTCCTTTGCCAGACCCCAAGCCGAGGAGCTGCACTTTGGACTTGGTTTCATTTGTGTTGTAAAATCTGCCAGGGTTTGGCCGTAGCACCCCGCTGGGAATTACCTTTCCCCTGGCTGTCCAAAGCATATGGATTCATGGAAATCTCCCCAAGGACACTCAGAAGGATGGGAGTTGGAAGTTGTAAGAGAGTTCTGTGGTTCCCTGTTTTCCAGCTGCCATTTCCAGCACTTTTCCAGCTTTCCCCCGTTCTTTGGGCACCTCCTTCTCCTCAGCCAAGCTCCCAGTGGTGGGAAAAGCCACTCCAGCAGTGCCAGGGTCACCAGCAGGACACGTGGTAAAGGCAACATCGAACAGGAAAAAACTCTCCCAAATCTGCCTTGCCCTAGGTTTTTTTTTCTTTAATTTGTTGTTATTATTTTTGGCAATGGTGCGTTGAGAGAATGATCAAGTTTTCAGGAGATCACCGATAAAATGTTAATTTCTAAAGCTGCCCCTCTCAGGTTATGCAGGTGTTAGGATTTAAATATTCCCTGTTTCCAGTTGGATTAAACCTATCTGGAAGATATTTTTATTTTCTGTAAGCCAGTTCTCCAGCTGATCTGTCACAGTTATGAAAGAAAGGAGAAAAGAAAAACAAAACTTTTTTTGCTGTAATCTTAGATATTTTCCAGGGTTTCACAGATGTGAAAAGAAAGGATTTAAGCAAATCCATAATTTATTATTTGCCCTGGTGGATTTGCAGGCTTTACTAGAGACACACAGGGTGGTTGTGTATTTTTTTCATGGCACCTGGAACAAGAGAGACATCACAGGAGACAACTCAGGAGCTCCAAGTTGGCTCTTCCCTGATCCTAATTTCTTATTCCTAGTTTCCCAATATCTGTTTTTTTCCTGTTCCCATTTCCAGAGGCTCTAACACTGGGGCACAAGGAACCCATGGAATGGATTTTCCAGGCATCATCTTTGTTGCAGACAGGTTGGGACTGATGGGTTGGTGGTCACCTTTCACTTTCTGGGTGAAGAAAACCCAAGCAATTAGTTCTGACTGAAATCTAATTAAAATTTGGGCCCTGGGAGGGTTTTACTGTGGTGGAGGTGGCTCAGCTCACGCCCCTCTTCCCGAGCAGTGCTCCTGACAGCCTGAGCCGAGTGTTTTGGTTTTTTTTCCTTTGGGATGGATGTCCCCATGGATGAGGTTCCTGGTGTGTGCTGAGGGATTCTTTGTGAGAAGCTTGGAAGGAGAACAGGTGGCTCTCTGGTCTCTTGGGCATCTCCTCCTGGAAATTTGTTCAGAAGTTTCCAAAATTCATGAATTCTCACCTGTGTATCCCTGCTTACACTGGGCTAATTTTGGTGGGGATGAACCCCAGAATGGAAATCCAGCTTCGTGCTCACTCGAAACTATTCCATGATTTCTACCTCTCAACCCTGAAGAAGTTAACCCAGACAGTGCCCTTTTATCTCTAAAAACAGGGTGAAAATGCAATCAGCAATTATAGTAAGGAAAACCCAGCTATCAACTACCCTGCTGAGTGTTTTCCCGTGGACTCCAGCCTTTTCCCACTGGATTTTCCCGTAGCGTTGCCCACAGTGACACCTGCTGGAAGCCGGGACAAGGCTGGCTCGCGGGCCCTCCTCAGGGAGTCCTGCCAGGGAGGAATTCGGGAAAAGGTGACGGGGGCAGTCCATGGGGTCACGGAGACAGCTGTGGGAATGTCCCCCAGGCTTGGGGTGCTGGGAACATCAGCTGCAGCCTCTCCATCCAGCCGTGCCCACCGGGAGAGGCGGCGAATGGAATTACGGGGCTGCTGCCAGCCTGAAGCTGCTGCTGTCCAGGATCTTCCCCGGCTGGGATGGGATCCCAGCTCCACTGGGGTCAGGTTCCTCTCCCTGTAGATCCCAGACGGCTGTTTCCCGAATTCCTGCAGAGAGCCGCGCAAAGCAGAATTCGGAGTTTAAAAAAAAAAGCCCTGGTGAAGGAGTTCCGGGATCATTGTGTCCTTGCCTGGTAAGGATGGGGTCAGCTGGGCCTCGTGCTAAAAACCTGACCTAGATTCCGTTTCCCGGCCTTGCCCTGGTTTTCTTTTCAGCACTGATCTAACAGATGCTCCCAGAAAAGGCACAAAACAGCTGGGAAAAGTCCAGTATTTCTGAGTGGGGTCATTGCACGAGAGGTTGATGGAGCTGTTGCTGCTGCAGGGTCAGTTCTTGGTGTTCTTCATCCTTTGGAACTCTCAGCCTTCACTGTCAGCTGAAATCAGGATGTGATTTATTTTTTTCCTCACACACTTCCTCTTTAGGTACCAGTTGTCCAAAACCCTGGAGTAAGTTGGAGACAGTGGAAAAGTCCTGTAAAATTTTCCTGCAAGCAGAGCTGAAATAGGCTCATGCAGCTCCAGCCGTGTCAATTTTAGCAGCAGAGAGCCTATTAAACAGTAAAAAATATTGATTTCTGCACTTAGGGAGGAGATATTTTGCATTTCTATTGCAAAATACAGGTTTTATCCCAATTTTCCAGATTTTGTTGTCGAGGAGATGGTGGCAACCCAGGTGAGGGGCTCAAGGCAGCTGCTTTTTCCATTGGGAAAAGTTATTATTGATGTTTCAAAAATTAAGATTTCAGCTTTTCCCGGTTTTTGCACAGACTGAGAGTTCACTTGCTGCTTTCATAAATATATTTTGGGCAAACACTTGATCTTATGGAAGTGTGATTGACTTCCAGAATTCCTTGTTGTGCAGACTGGGAGTAGGGGCCGAGTCTGTGTCATGTGGGTGGATAAAACTCTGCCTCTTTTGTGCCTTTTGGGGAGTTGTGGAGAGAAACCAAGGAAAAAGGAAAATATTTTCCAGCAACAGCTGAAATCCATGGGGATATAACAGGGAATACGAACTGAGAGAGTGTTTAATTCATCTGCCAAACTCAGGGCTGGTTGTCACTTGCACAGAGCCCTCCAGCTGGAAGCAGCTGGTGAATTCAGGGTCTTAAACTGGGAAAAATGCCCTGTTCCAGTAAAAGTCTGTAGAGGATGGATAAATCCAATGCTTTCCATGATTTCCCTTCCGGTAAAGTTGGTTTCCGGTGATAATTTGAAGTGCATATGGAGATGTAGGGTCTTCTCTTCAGTCTAGACCACAAGGAGAAAATACATTTCATAGCAGATGACTGGAAAAGAGGCTGAATATATTGAATTAATGTGCATTTTTTATTTCTCGTGATCGATTCTGAGATGAGTTTGGATCCTGGTGGCAATGCAAATACCTGGGGTGTGAATAAGTGTGTGAAATTTGGAGGAAATGAAGGGGAAGAAGTGAAACAAATGTGTTGATTTAAGTTGTTTACTTCCAGTTTCATTTTGGCAAGGAATCGATTCCCATTCTAATAACTGTGGTGCAGACCTGTGGATTTAGGGAGGAAAGTGGCATTTCCACACATGTTCCTCCATTATGAGGAGGGAAACCAAATCAGAGCTCTTTGGGAAAGGACTGGACTGAAGAGAAGTTCTTCTCTTGCATTTCAAAGGAATTTAATTAAACCCCTGTGGACTCAAGCTCTGGTGCTTGGAGAGAGGTTTTGTGGTGCAGTGCCATCGTGGGCTTCTGTTTCTGGTTGGATTTCCTCAAAGCTCCTGTGTGCTCATGTCCAAAGGAGGCTGGGCCTGCCATGGAATTATGGAGATAGCAATCCTACAAAAGACTAAAATTATGTGCATGTGACTGGCCCAGGGCACACAAACGTCTTAATTTCTTTTTGTAATGGTTTTTTTATTTTTGATGGATTTTACTGGTTGCTAATTTTTTTACTCAGGGTGACTGATGAATTGATTCCACTCTGTTGCCTGGGGTTCCTTTTACTAATTACTGATTCTCAGCTAGTTTTCTGCATTTCACAGTCATTATCTGTGAATCTGGTATTACTTAAATTCCCAAGCAAAGCTTTTTGGGGTTTTGACCCCAATTTGTGGCTTGATCTGTGGCCTAATACCACTACTGCCTTTTACCCGACTAGTTTATCTATTATCTCCCCCTGGGAGTAAATCCTAATTTTTTCCATATCAGTTCATCTTGTTTTCATGGAAAATCTTGTTGCTAAAGCTCCTGTCCCATTTCTCCTGACCCCACGCTGCTCTCACCCTCTGTCACTCTCTGCTCTCTTAATCCTTGAACTCCTGGAGTTTTCTCTTGATCTTTGTGGTTGGTCTTGACCTTTTGCCTTCTTCACCTCTCCTTGTACGTCTGAACTTCCCAGTTTTCTCAGCATCCTCTCCTTTCCCCGTTTCTCATCCTCCTCAAATTCCTGTTTCTTCTCAGCAGACGGTCCTTAACAAAGAGGAGAGTTTGAAGCACAACAAATCCTCACCCACACGAGCCAGCTCCTGCTCTCCAGCCAGTGCCAAGGGCGTTCCAGGGGTGGCAGAAGGAAAGGGCCAGGAGCTCCTCCCCTCTCGTGCACGTTCCCTTTGGAAAGCATTTACCAAACACGGTTCCTTACCCACATTGTTGGTTTTAATTATCCCTGAAAACTGCGCTCAGCAAGCCTTGGGTTGAAGTCCAGCAAGATGTAAAAGAAAGGGGATAAAATCACAGCCAAAAGGACAATGTCATGTTGTTCGTGACTGGGAGATGAAACCATTGAGGTTTATCCCTAGTTCATGTTCTTCTCCTTAGTCCTGCTTGGTTTAGGGGGCTTCTGAGATGAGCTGTGTTTGTTTTATGGCGAACCTGATAAATCCTGCTTGATAGATCACAGATGCTCCTGTTTATCTGCTGTTATGATGCCTTAAGTCTTAGCTTTTCTATTTTTCACATTCTGTGCTGGTTCAGTGTGCAGTTCTGGGTTTCATATTCAGGGTTGCTGAGCTCTCTGCACAGAGCAGGGACACAAAACAATTCCTTTCCAGTTGGGCACCAAGGACAAATTTGAGGCCCAAGAGTGGAAACAGCAGTGAAGGCAGAGAGGGAACAAGGAGGATGGAGCTTCATCACCTGGAGCTGGAATTGGACAATGAACTCCAATGTGCTGATGGACCCAAACCTATCAAAGTGTGAGGCCTGGTGCCCGGGATCCATTTTGTGCCCATTTGTGGGTTTGACTTGGGTGCAGCCCCAAGGGGTTCCTGCACTGCCCCGGCTGGATCCTTGCAATAAATCCCTTTTATCCTTTTATTCTACCCAGTCTCTGTTTCCAGGTCAGCCTCTCCAGGCATCAGTTAATGGGCATGAGGAGAGTTGTGTGGTGTTTGGTGTAAAGACCTTGACTTTGATGTTGTGAAAGGAAACCCAACTGCTCAGCTGTGTGCTCTGGGTCAGGGAAATGCCAGAAATGTGGAGCTGCTGCTTCTTTCCATGAGAGAAGTCAACCTTCAGGCAGCTTCTGATTATCACAACAGTAGTGTCTTGTTTTTACAGCTCAGTGCCAAAGACTTGAATTCCTGGTGGAAATTCAGCCTGGTTTTCAGGACCAGCAGTTTCACCTGCGGAGCTGGCAGAGCTGTGGTCAGAGTTGGAAAAATCCCAGTCTGCAGATGGCCTTTTGCTCTAGATTGGAATGTGTTGGGTTCCTCTTTTCCACAGTTTCCATTTGTATAACTTTATTCCCATCTCCTGCTTTGTCCCAGCAGCTCAGCTGGGTCCAGCTCACTTTGTGGAGGGTTTTTTGCCTTTGGGACACTGAAATGGGAGGGGGTTTTGAGAAAAATGAACAGCAGGAGGGTGCCAGCCCTGTCCCCTCCTGCTCACTCTCAGCACAGCACAAGGAAATGCAGAGACAGGGAACAGCGGTGCCAAACATCAAAAGAAGCAACTGGAAATTAAAGCAATCATTTAACCGAAGCACTTCAAATTAGGAACATTTCTCACATCTTTGCATTTCAGGAACAGCAGGGCCCTGTTGTTCATGCCCTTTGGTTTATCCATTTCAGTGTGTATCCCATGGATTAGGTGAGGCTGTTCTTGCTTTTGCTTCAGTGAAGTAATTGTTGAATATCCTTTGTTTACTGTCCCCATACATCCTTTTAGATTCCTTTTCCCTGGAGCAGTCCCTGCTCCTGGGTCCTCAGAAGCACAGATTATATCTTTGTTATAATACAGGTTTTATCTTGTTATGACCTCTGCTGAGGAGAGATGAGCTCTTTGTGGGAGTATCTCTTAAATCTTAGCTTAGTTTTAAGCTGTTTCTCTTGGCCTGGGAACAATTGCTGCCCAATATCCCATCCATCCCTGCCCTCTGGCATTGGGGAGCCATTCCCTGTGTGCTGTCCCTCCAGACCCTTGGAAATGGTCTCTCTCCATCTTTCTTGAAGGCTCCCTTCTGGCCACAATTAGGTCACCTTCCTCATCTCCTTTCTCAATCCTGTGCTCCATAATTACTGTGGGATTGAGGGCATGGGTTTAACCCTCTCTTCTCCTCATCACTGCATCTTCCTCATGCTTTCAGTTCCCGCTTGTTGCCTTGTAGTGAAGCTGTTGCTTGGGTACTGAGATGTCTTTAAGTGGCAAAAAAGAGGGACAAATGAGGAGAGGACCACAAAAGCATAAGGCTCCCCTCTGGCTATTTCAAGCAGCAGCATTTGTAGGTGATCCCTGGGAGCAGGACACACTGTAAAACCAGGGAAAGTAATATGTCTGATTCTTAAAGAGTTCAGTGCAGGAGACTGGTATTTATTTGCTTGGTTTTACACCACTTTCAGCAAATAAATGTATTTTTCCATTTTTATTTTGTTTGCATGTCTGTTGTCATATTAGCCTGTTTAAGGCAGCAAATCCTGAGCAGGAAAAGTAAATCTTCTAAAAGCTGCTTCTGTTTGGAGTTGTGCTGGCAGTTCTGTGAATATTTTTTTAAGCACCAGTAAAATAACATGTTGAAGTTATTTTTATTTTATTTTAAAAACACCCTGGATGCAATGGGTGTGGGATATGGAGAACTGTCATCACCCCTGTGTTGCCATCACTGGTTTTTGTGGTGCAAACCCAGCTCCAGCTTTGAAGTCCTCGTTTCAAAGCCACCTTTGTGCCTCCGCTCCCCTGAGGGGACCTTCGGCGCCGTGGGTCATGGAGCATTCCCAATGCCCTATTCCCACCTTTTCCTAAACATTCTCAGCATAAACATGGCACTCAGAGGCATCCAGGTGGATGAAAAACGAGGTTTTGTCAAGTTTAACATGTGGGTAGGTCTCCAGAGTGGAGGTTTCTCTGTGAAGCCTGGTCCAGCTTAGAGTTCTGGTTTTTAGTCAAGGTTTCCCCACAAGGCCTGGTCAGCTCTCAAACATTTCGTTTTCAGTCAAGGTTTCTCTGTGATCATGGTCAGAGTTTCTCCGTGAGGCCTGGACAGGCTCTCAGACATCTCAGTTTTAGTCCAGGTTTCTCCGTGAGGCCTAATTGAGGTTTTTCTATGAGGCCTGGCTGAAGTTTGTCCACATGACGTGGTCAGCTTTCAAACATCTTTTTAGTGGAGGTTTCTCCGTGAGGCCTGGTCGGGCTCTCAGACATCTCATTTCTGGTGGTATTTGGCAGCAGAAGCTCCAGTTGAAGTTTGTGACTGATATCCAAGCTCATAGGCTGAAGTCCTCGGCCAGGTGTGAAGGTCTGAAGTTGAAAATGTGATGTTTTTTGTGAGGTGGGTGATGTGTGCCCTGGTGTGTCAGGGACAAAGAAATTAATCACACAGCTCTGAGATGGATGGATTGGGGCAGCCACTGAAATGTACTTTGTACATTTCTTTGGGTCCTGTATCTGTGGGAGATTTTCATCCTGGGGAGCACTGGGACTCAAAAAAGGAGTTCATTGACAAAATTCAGTGCTATTGGGCCCCACTGTTCCAAATTTTGTCTGTTTTCAATATATAAGTTGGTCTCACAAAAATGCAGTCACTCCTGAAGAGAGCTTGCATTGGGTATTTCTCCACTCAAAGAAATTCCATGTCCACCCACTGACATTCTGCACAGGATGAGGGATATCATAAAAAGGGATAGTTGGTGTATTTAGAGCATAATCTGGCTCAATCATGACATGGCAGTTCTCTCTGTGGGTACCTGGAGCAGTTTGTGGAGACCTGTCCATGTCTTATCCTTGCAAACCTGCTGAGTGAGCATTCCTCCCTCCACCACTGCCCCCCACTTTGGTTGTGGGATTTTTTTTATAATTTTAAGTAAAATTGACAGTAGAAGTGAAGGGGAAAAAAAAAACTGGTATTTTTATCGGAGCTCCTCTTATTGGACAAAGAGGGATCTCCATGGGAGGCACTTGAGGGAGGACTTCAAAGGGAGGAAGAGCTTCACTTGTGTTCATTTGGGTTGGAAATGCTGTTTTGTGAAAGATTCCAGCTTCTCTGTGTGCTGAGGGACAGGACAAGGGGAAACGGCCTCAGGCTGGGCCAGGGGAGGCTCAGCTCGGCCAGCTGCAGGAATTTCTGCATGGAAAGGGCGCTCAGGCCTCGGCAGGGGCTGCCCAGGGAGGTTTGCAGTGCCCGTGCCTGGAGGTGTCCCAGGAAGGGCTGGAGGTGGCACTCAGAGGTCTGTGCTGGGGACAAGGTGGGGAGGAGTCACCAGGTGGACTCCGTGGTCTTGGAGGTATTTTCCACCCTCAGTCATTCTGGGATTCTGTGGACTCTTACCAAAATGCTTCTTCAGAGGTCTGTGGTGGTACCAGAGGTACCTGACAAGGGTTGCTGCCTCTCAAGTGGGGCTAAAAGCAAGAGCCTCATCTTTATTTCCGCTCCCCCGTGCCCTGAGCGAGCTCTTGGACGCTCTGCCTGCCCAGGGTGGCGCTCTGAGCCTGCCCAGAGAGCGACAATTCCATCAGGAGGGTGAAGCACACGAGTGAGCTGATGTGTGTTAGAAAACGAGGATTTCAGAGCTGGAGCGTTACTGGAGGATGGGTTGGTTCAAGCACAGAGAACTGTGTGTGGAATTAGCTGGGAGAGAAATGGCTGGGAATACGTAAACATGAGGGTGTGGGTGGCAGGAAGGGCGTGGAAAGAGGCACCGGTGAGGAGCAGATCAAGTGAAATGAAAGCTCAGGGCACTTGAGGGGCAGGAGAGGTGGAATGGGAAGCTCTTGGCATCCCCAGCCTGCTGTTGGTTGAATTTGCAGGAGCAGAGCAACTGGGATGAGAATTCCAAGGTTTAGGGGGTGTCTAAAGATCAACTGATAATCTTGATTTAGAAAATATTTGGGATTTTTTGGTGATGTATAAATGCACATTGCTTTTGATGGGGTGACACAAGGGATAAAAGTAACCTAACAAGTTTAGATGCTAGCGTTGATAAGCTGTGACATGAATTTAGCAAGGACTGTTCCACAAAATAAGGCAAAAATGGACAGGTTAAACAACTGTAATAAGAGGAGAAAGACAAAACCTATTTGCTGAATAGAGCTCTTGCTAGCAAAGCTGGAAAACCACCAAAACCACCAGAAAAAAAAAGGAAGGAAAGGAAAATTTTTACACCAGACTTCTTATTGCAGTTTAGTTTGTGTAGCATTTTCCCTGTTGGAAATTCCTTTGTCCCGTTGACATGCTAAAAATGGATTTCGGCTGTGAGGATAATTCATCTGGGCACAGGCTGGCACCAGCACAGCCAGAAGAAAAATGGGTGAGCCACAAACGCTTCCAGTTTAATTATTCTGTTCCTTGCCACAGGACAATCTTTAAGTCACAGCCAGTGTCGGGCTGGGATAAAAAGGGTCCCAGGTGATGTTCTGGCGAAGCTGCCAAAATACGGGCTGGAGAACAGGCTCTGCTTTTATTTGTGCATTTCATTTGGTTCCTTTCCCTCCTGCAGACTCACTACGAGAGTGGGGAGTACATCATCCGCCAAGGGGCTCGAGGGGACACCTTCTTCATCATCAGCAAAGGAAAGGTCAGTTCACACCTGCCCAGGGCAGGGGGCTCCCAAAATCCTGCTCCAGCCTCTGCCTCTCCCCTCCCGAGGCACTCATGTGTCAGAGGTTGATGTTTGCTGGAGCTCCTGGGCCGGGTCAGGAAGGAAGAGCGGCCTGAAGGGCTGCGAGTGAAATCCCCTGCTGGTTTGCACGTGTGCTCCCAGGGACCACTTGGGGTGGAAACTGTTCTTGAGGCTCTGGCTGAATGAGCACAAAACTCCATTTCTTTGAAGTAAACCCTACAGTACTCCATGATTCCTTTGCTAAGCATCCCCCTTCCAAGGCTGGCTTCCAGGCTGAGCTCCCATGCCTCTCTCTTCCCAACTTCTCCAAAGAACAGAAAGGCAGGGATGTCTGAGCTCTCTCCACGGGGGGGAAAAACATCCAAGTTACTCTTCCACTGCTCATAGGGAAAATATTTGTGACCTCTTTTCCCATAAAATGCTGATGGGATTTTATAGACCAAGTTTTCTTTCCTTCTATTCAACAATAATTTATAATTTTTTAGCCTGCCTAATACACTAGAGAGACACTTGGCGTCTTTCCACATAGCAGGATGGAGATGTTTGGAGGGAATACACAGTGATTTCCAGCTGCCAACTCATTTTCCACCATCGTCTTCCACTTTCTGGGAGCCAGTCTTCATTGCAAGGCAAAAAATGGTCTTTTTCAGATCAATAAGGATGTCATGGAGAAGTTTTGAAATTAGGTTTCAAAATTTAAAATCTGCAGAAATCCAGGTTGTTGGTTTGATGCCCTTTCACTTCCCTTCACTCAGAAATAATATTCCTTCTTTTCCCAGAGTGTGTACAAGCATGAGCCAAGCTTCAAACCCTTTTCCTTTTGCTGTTTTTTTCATGGGCAAAAATACTGGGGTAGTGCAGCTCCCTCCCACCCCGAGTGTTTGTTTGGAGCTGTGTTGGCCTGTGAGGCTTTTCCCCACTTGGTCAGATGGATCCCAGCCCTGACCAGCAGCACAGAACCTGGAATGGCCTGGATGGAAGGGACCTCAGAGCCCTCACCCAGAGGATGGAGAAGACCTCCCATGGCCTGGATTCCTCCTGGAGCAGCTCCTTGCCTGCGTCCCTGGCCTCTGCTCCTTTATCTTGCTGTGACAGCTGCAGGCCAGAAAAAGGGAGCTAAAATAAAACAAGGCATGGGGACTTGATAAAAAATTCCCAGACTCTCAGCTGGAGCCTGATGGCTTGACAGAAATTCCCACAGGGATTGTTAAATCCTGCCTAGTTTTCTCTCCCGAGCTTATTGCTTTGGAAGAGAGACACCGGTGGCTGATGGATAGACGGAGCTGGAGGGAGTTTATTTTAAAGCCTGGTTTAGGATGGATGTATAATTAATCCATGCTAAGGATACAGCCTGGGACAGATACTCAATTCCTGCCCAAAATCCCATCCAGCCCTGCCATCTGGCACTGGGAGCCATTCCCTGTGTGCTGTCCCTCCATCTCTTATCCCCAGTCCCTCTCCAGCTCCCCTGGATCCCCTTTAGGCCCTGGAATTCTGCTCTAAGGTCTCCTTGGAGCCTTCTCTTTTCCAGGCTGAAGTGAGCAGAGATGGTTTTTGACATTTCTGAGCCCATCCTTCCTCTGAGAAATACTGAGGAAGTTTCTGTTCTCTTTTCTTCCAGCCCATCCTCCACTGATAATTCTTTTAGGACCAAATTTCTTTTCCCCTTCTTCCCTGTCAGCTCCATGCACCACACTTGACCCCACTCCTGAGCTCCTTTCGTGTATTTATTTTAACTTGTTTCCTCAAGTCCTACCGAGCAGAAATCAAAGTGATTTCCAAACATGCTGTGTGCAGGAATCAGTGGAATAATAATGGATAGGCTCACGGGGAAGTGCTGCTGCTCCATCCCTTGCCTTTATCCAGAGGCAGCATGGGCCTTGCTGTGCCATTTTCCACCTTTTCCCCTTCAAATCCGCAGTGTGGCACCAACTGAATGCAGGTTCCCTGCCGAAGGCTGGCTCAGGGCTTTGAACCTGGTAGAGGTCACAATGATCCCTGAACTCTCTTTGCTCGAGATCAGTGGAAGTCATGGAAAAAGGGCTGGAATCTGCACTGAAGTTCCCTCTGCTTGTCCAGGGGTGCTCCTGGCTCATCCATCCCATGTTCCCTGCCCTTCCGTGGGTCAGTGCAGGTGTTCAGTGCCGTGTGCTGCTCATTAACCTCTCAAACCCACTGGTTCTGACCCCCCTTTAAAGAGCTGGGAGAAGATTCAGGCCACGAGAGTAAATTGAATAGGGAAATTACACCAGGATATCACTAAATCCAAAAGGATGTGCCTGACATCCCACCTCTTGGCTTTGGGAATTTCCACGTGCAAAAGCTCTGGTTAAAAAGATGGAAAGCTTTGATTTCTGGTCCAGCTGGAGTCATCCCCTCCCTGATCTGGAGACAGAGCAGAGCTGCCCTCCATCCTGCAGTGCTCCAAACTGCCTCAGTGCAGTTCTGTGCAAACGGTGGTGATTTGTTATCCCTGTCCCCTCAGAGAGCTTGGGAATGCTGGGAATCATGTGGAACAAAGCTCATGAAAGCCTAGGCCGTGTGTCTGATAGATGCACAGCAAATTTTTGGAGCTTCATTCTCCTGTGGCTGTGATTGTGCGGCCAGCTCCACGCTTAGAGTTAAAAACATTCCCAGAAATCCAAAGCTGTGTGTTCTTGCAGGAGTAGTAGTAAAAATCAGCGCTCATTTTCTTGGTTGGTGATGGCAAGGGAAGAGCTCGGGACTCTGGGGAATTACACGGTTCCCAGAGGGACCTTTCCTGAGAGGTGAAAAGTTCCCCTGTGAACGAAGAGGTTTTGGTTGTTAATTAAAAATGCCCTGAATCCCGGGGGTTCTGGCTTTCCCACAGGTGAACGTTACCCGGGAGGACTCTCCCAGTGAAGATCCCGTCTTCCTCCGCACTCTGGGGAAGGGAGATTGGTTTGGAGAAAAAGCCCTCCAAGGGTAAGTGCTCCTTATGAAGTAATTCTTGAATTTTGCTGTTTTCTCCAGGGGTTTTGCAGCTTTCAAGTGGTTCTGGCCATCTGGGAAGAGGGTGGGAGCGGATTTATTCTTTTGGAGTCACTGGATTTGTGTTAGGAGGCGCCACCTCAGTGGGAAATGGGCTTGTTCTGCACTTGAGCAGCCAAGTGCAGACCTTCCCTCGCTTGTGGACATCAAAAATTAATTTATTTTCATGCTTCCTTCCCCAAACACTCATTGAAAGCTCAGAGTTTGATTGTTGCAGCTCTGGGGTGTTTTTCCTGTGTGGAAAAGGAACATCGTGCTCACCTGATGGGGTGGGTGGCTGAGAGCAGGGCAGTTTGGGGGGGTTGAAATTGCTGTGCTGTATTTACGTGGGATTTTGGAGGTGGAAATCAGATGTGAATGTGCACTTTCACAGAAACACTTTGCTTTGTGGGATGAGCTAAAAGGAGAGAAGCTGCAAATCCATATTCAACAGGTGTTTATTAAAAAAACAGGCTTTGCTAAGGCAGGAATTTGGGGCACTCATTCATCTTCATGGACAAACATCTTTTCCTGGGGATTTATCTGGGTGCCAGAGCTCTGGGGCGTTTTTTGAGGTGCTGTGGTGACATCTTCAATCCCTCCTCTACCACCCTTCTCCCAAATAAAAGGTGGCACAATATTTGAAGGCTGAATTTCCTGGCACTTCTTGGCAGCCAAATGTGTATTGAGCACGAACCTCAAGTCCATGAATCTCTACCTGAATTACAAAATATTGTGCTTATTGAACCAATCCTGGTTTTGATTCCCTCCCTGGTGACACAGAGCATCCCCACAGAGGGAATTCCTTGGCATTTCAGATACGGTAGTTTGAGATTGGTTAATTTACAACACTTGGCTGTTTATCTTTGAATATTCAATATGGAAAGTTAATTATTGAGAGGACATTCTCAGCATGCAGGAAAAGCACAATCCTGCCATCCCTGGCAGTGCCCAAGGCCAGGCTGGACTTCGGGGCTCAGAGCAGGCGGGGACAGTGGGAGGTGTCCCTGGGACAGTGGGAGGTGTCCCTGCCATGGCAGGGGTGGCACTGGATGGGCTTTAAGGTCCCTTCCAACCCAAACCGTTCTGTGTTTTTTTTTTTTTTGCTAGAGAGATTGAATTCTTCCAGAATCGTCCCTCCAGTGCTGATAATCGCAGGAGTCTTACAGGGAGATTTAAATTGAATAATATTGTAATGTAAACGTTTGGTAGCTCCAATTGCTAATATATGGGTTTCTGTCAGGATTGTGAGAGGCATCCCTGCTGGGAAACCTTTAGGATGATTCCACTGCTGTGAAATACAGCTGTGGACAGAGCTTCAGATAAAATGGAATTTTTACTCTATTTTCTATCCTTTTTTTATTTTTGATTAATTTTTTTGAAACTTTACCAGGGCCTTAGCAATACTTGGAATATCCCAGAATGGTTTTAGTTGCAACGGACCTCACAAACCAAGGGACGTTTTACCAAAACCTGGTGTTTTGTGTGAGTAGAATAAAAACAACAGCTACAAATCATTTCTTCATTAGGGCAGAAAATAATGCAGAAATGCAGCACGGCAGGAGCTGGGCTAGCAAATCCCTCCCAGCAGTATGTCCCTGACAGAGCCATCAGGGGCTGATGTGCGTGATCCCATTTTCCATGCTCACAGCAGATGGCACCCATTAGTTCCCAGTATCCCATTGCACAGGTCCTGAAATGATGATCCCCCTCCTCTCCCTCGTGCCTTCCTGGCTAATCGGAGGCAGCAGATGGGTAATTTGCAGTCTAGCACGACATAATTTAGGGTGCTCCACAGCCAGGTGTTGTTTTCTTCTTCGCAAAGAAAACATTCGATAGGGCTGGTTACAATAATTATTTCTATCAGCAGGGAAATAAAGTTCCTTCAAATCGGCACAGGGAGATAACTCAATGCATCTCAGGTGCTAAACCCAGTAATAACTGGGTGTGAGTAACTCAGTGTGGCTCAGGTACCAAAACTGCCCGATCAATTGTGGGGCACACCACAGCCCCGTCCACAGGGATGTTTTGGGAGCAGCCATCCATCCCACTGGATGGAAAATGTGCTTTGAGCCTGTGGCACAGAGCCTTGAGACAGAAAGCAATGGGGGAAGAAAAGAGGACGAGCAAAACTCTAGGAAAATGAGGGTTCTGAGCAGCCTGGGGCAGTGGAAGGTGTCCCTGCTCAAGGCAGGGGGTGGAATGGGGTGGGGTTTAAGGTCCCTTCCAACCAAACCAGTCTGGGATTGCAGGAATGCCTCCTTCCTGCTGCATGTTCCATCATATATGGGGTTTTCTCAGGGCTAGTGCTTTGGGTGATGTGGGTTTCATCTGGTTTGGGGGTTCAGGAGGAATTCTGCACCTGGAGCAGTGGGCTGATGTCTGGAGAGGCGGTGATTGAGGGGGAGAGGGAGGGTTTTGATAGAAATATTCACAGTTTGGTTTATAAGGCTTTGACCAACTGACCAAGTCTTGAGGTCCAGCTGGGATTTTAAGGTGAGTGCTTTGCTTTTTAAAAAAGGGGTCACTAAACACTCCTGGGCAGTGGCAAAAGAGGAAGAATATGGGTGAGTGCCCAAGCTGCAACTGAAACAGGGCCTCCATAACATCTGTGGATCCCTTGGATTAATTTATGTATAAATATAAGTGTGAGGATGTATCCTGCTGAGAAAAGCAGTGGGAATATGGATGATTTAAACCCATAGGAATAGCACAAAGTTATAACAAACATATTCTACTTCATAACATGGAAACAGCAGCTGGTTTTAGGGCTGTTTTATTGCGTTTCTAGGAGGAGATTTTTAATGCTGTTTTATTCTGAAAACCGCTGAGTTTGTTCATTTGCTTGTGGGCTGCTCTGGAAAATAAGGAAGTTATTGCTCTGTGGGGAAGGAGCTGGGGGACATGGAGCTGTCCCTGAGGCTGCAGAGTGACCTGGGGGTGCTGGGGGACACGGAGCTGTCCCTGAGGCTGCAGAGCGACCCGGGCCCAAGGAGGCCAGTGGATCCTGGGGCAGCAGCAGGGAGAGCACTGGCACATGGAAAAGCTGTGGGAATTTGGGAAGCTGTCCCTCCACCGTGCTCGTGGCAGGTCAGCTCCTGGATGGAACTGCTGCAGGAAGCTCCTGTTTGACACCGAGAGCCCCCAGGCAGAGTGCCCTCCCCTTATCCTGCTGCTTTGTAAAGACTAAAATACTCTTGGTTTTTTTTTTTTTTTTTGATTGATTCTTTGCGAAATGTGTTTGTGGCTGTAGGGGCAAGAAGGAATTGTGGTGTTTGGGTTGTGCAGGAGGTTCTCTGCCCTGGTGACCCCAGCAGTGATAACTGAGCTGTTTGGACTGATTTATATCTGGCTTTTTGTTATGCTCTCGATGATCTGAAAATGAGAACGGTGGTAGCTGTTCCTCATGGGACAGTACATCTCCTTCCAAGAAAAGTGGTGCTATTTCCCATCTACATTTCCACCTGTGCTAGTTATTTTCCCTGGGCTACAGAAATCACTCTCCTCTACCTGCCCCAAATCCCTGGGGCATGGTCTGTGCTCTGAGAATTTCCTGAACAACAAAACAACATCTGTGGGTATAGATGGGAATGTCGAAGGGCCAGTTTCTGTGCTGACCATCCCAGAAAGCTGAGACCATATTTCCCACCTGGAATAGTGGGAGTTGCTGTGATGGATGCCATGGGAATGCACACAGGAAATACCAAATCAGGAATATTCCAATCAGGGTTGCAGCTGATGATGTCAGAGCTCTCTTTATTCAGAAATTAATGTTGGAGCTGAATTTAATGCCAGAAGCTTTTTAAAAGGCTGAGAACGAGACATCAATAAAAGCAGGACTTTTTCTTGAGGGCTTTTTCCTGAGTCAGACTCCAGAATTAATTGGTTTTTATTAAATCTCTATTAACTCTGCAAGAGATGCTGAGATCAGCCCAGTCCTGCTCCTCTGCTCCCTGCTCTAATTCCCACTTTCCTTCTGTGTCCTTCAGTGATGCCACTGCTGGACTGCCCTGACCTTTCCATTGCTCCTTTCCCAGGATATAACTGCGAAAAACTCAGTGTTTCTTTAAAAACTGCAGAACCCAAACCTGGAAGCCTTTGGGGTGCCCCACCTTGCTGCCCTGCTCCCTCCATTCTTGTCACTTCCAGCTTTTTCAGTTTTCTTGGCTGCCATGGCAAGGAGCCCTTTTCCCTTTTCCCCTCTGCAGCTTTTGTGGGCTGAATCCTTTCCCAGTGTCCTTGAACTGAACTTCCCAGGATAATGGAGGTGATATTCCATTTTCATGGAACGCCTTCCTTGCCATCCCCTGCTCCCACTAAAACCTTCCCATCTCCTGCCCTGTGAACCTCATTGTCCTGAATAAACACAACCCCAGAAGGATGAATAAACCCAACCTCCTAACTCTGGCAAGTTGAGAAGCATTTTTGCCATCCCTGTTGCTAAACAATGGTTTTTTTTCCATAAATCCAGGGTGGTTTTCCCCCTGTTCCCCAAGACCCATGCTCTGTGTGTATCCCTGTGTAACTGTGGATCCCACACATGGTCTCCAAGGACCCGCTGGAATTTTTGTCATCCATTACCTCAGATGCTTTTTGCGCTTCTTGCAAGCACTGGGTGATCTCAGAAGATCTTTCAGCCTTTGTTTCTCTTTCACTGCCAGGGGAGGGGGGAACCCTGATGGATATAAATCCTTCCTGAGGCACACGAAGCTTTTCCAGGCTTTGGGAAAGCTGTTGGCAATTCCCTGAAACCAAACCCTCCCAAAGGCTTTAGAGGGGCGAGAGTTTTAAAGCTGGGCCAGCTGCGAGTGGGGAGCAGAGTGACCTGGGGATGGTGTCACCATCTGCTCCCCTCGGGGCTGCAGTTCCTCCTGCAGCAGGGATGGCTCGGAAAGGGCCTCGGAGCTGATTGATGTCCTGAGGGCACCCACGGCCCTCGGAAATTCGATTCAGTGGTGGAAAACTGCCCTGCCCGGGCTGCTGCTGGCCTCAGTGTGCAGATGGAGGGGGTTTATGATTGCACAAAAAGGGGAATTTCCATCAGGCCCTTTGTGGTTTGTGTAATTCCAAGGTTACAAGCACGATGGATTTGCTTCCCTTTCTCCAGGTCAGGCCCTTCTCCCCAGGTACCAAGCAACAGAAGAGGAAATGGCCGGGGGAGGTTCAGCCTGGACATCAGGGAGAATTTCTTCACTGAAAGGTGAAGGGAGGTGGCAGAATCCCCCAAAAGCATAATCCTGGTCTGGAAGTGTCCAAGGCTTGGAGCAGCCTGGGATGTGGAAGGTGTCCCTGCACGTGTCAGAAGGTTGGGACAAGATGAGCTGTAAGGTCCCAACCCAAGCCATTCCAGAATTCTGTGCTCGTTTCCATCACCCTGCGCCTTCCCTCTCTGCCCTTGGTTTGCTGATCTGTGAAGGAATGAGCTGGGAAGGAGCAGAGGGCAGAGCAAGCTCTGATGGCTCTCACAGCACTGCACTGGGACTTCTGAGGAACAGTTTATTTTCTGCTTTTGCAGCAGGAATTAATTGATAATATTGGCTCTTCCTGCTTAAAATCACACCACAGAATGAATGCCACCAAAGCTCCACCTAACATGACATTTCCAGCACCCAGAATTAATTGCTGACCAACAATCTGAACCAGAGCTGCAGCTTTAATCATTTACAATCATTGCTGGGTTGAATATCCTCAGGCAGTTTTCAAATCTTCCTTTTCCTCCTGCACACTTTAAAGTGAGGCTCTAATTGCCACAGAAGGCTGGGGTTTTAATGGTGCTTGTTTGGATTTCTTTGGATTTTTTTGGTTGTTTTGTTTTTTTTGGATGAGCCATCTGCTGCTTGAGGCGATTCCTTGGAGTTCTCAGATGTGCAGTTGACTTGTTGATTTTTAGAGTCTGTTGTCTGAGATTATACATGTGGCAACAAGCCTGGAGAAGCCAATTTTCCTGTTCTGTCTTTACATTTTCTGGCACATTTAGTGACTCGTGAAGTCCTCTGGAAGGTGTCCTTGCCCATGGCGAGGCAGCTGGAAGAAGTACATGATCTGTAAAATCCCTGCCAACTCAAAACCATTCTGGGACCCTCTGAACTCAGCCCTACTTTTTCATTAACAAGAACCACAGTTTTTATAGAAAAAAAAAAGGTTGTGTCTTAAAACTATTGTAATGTATTTCTGTGTAAGTATCGTGTTCATAAAATATTACATTTTTATAAAGGTTTGGAGCTGGAACTCGCAGTGCACCTGCAGTGCAATTCTGTGTTCTGACAGACAGCTCAGTTTGTAATCTCAGGGTTTTTCCTAATTTTTGTGCAGAGGGCTGGTGCCTCCTTAGTGGTAGATCCTCATGAAAACACCTCCTGTTCTGAAGGGATGGAGATGGTCAGGAATGAAACACTGGTGCACAGAAATTCACCTTTTTATTTTTTCCCTTTTTTTTCTAAGAAAGAAGAAAACAAATATCAGAATCATGGAGTGGTTTGAGTGGGAAGGGACCTTAAAGATTCAGAATTCCATCCCTGCCCTGTCAGGGACACCTTCCACAGTGCCAGGGTTCCCCACAGCCCACAGTCCAGCCTGGCCTTGGGCACTGCCAGGGATCCAGGGGCAGCCCCAGCTGCTCTGGGCACCCTGTGCCAGGGCCTGCCCACCCTGCCAGGAACAATTCCTGCCCAAAATCCCACCTGAATTTCTCCTCAGCCTGATTGAGGCCATTCCCCGTGTCCTGGCGCTCCATCCTTTGTCCAAATTCTCTCTCCATCTTCCCTGTTGTCCTCTTCAGGACTGGAATGGCACAGTGAGGTCACCCCAAAGCTTCCCTTCTCTGTGCTGAACAATCCCAATTCTCTCAGCCTTTTAATATCTGTCTTTAAAACAGATATTATTGTTATCTGTTACTTTTAACAACCCAAAATCTGCCTCAGGGAGAAAGAGCCATTAGGAGATAAAGGCCCTTCCAACCCAAACCTTTCTGGGAGTTAAAAAAATCCAAATTTTACTACTCTTCTTCTCCTCACAAAAAGGGCATAAATAACATTAATTTGCGTGGGGAAGTTACACTCAGAGCCAACTTGGTGTAATGTAGTTAGTAAATAATCAAGTGGTTTGGAGTCTTAAAGGAAATTGTTGATTTAGAAAATTACAGCTTACTAGTTGTTCTTGCTTTTCTCCAGCTGAGTCATAGCCCAGGAACTCAAATTGGTGGTTTTTGATTTTTTTTTTTCCGTCAAAGATGTTGTCTAATGAGTAGAGACAATATTCCTCCTGCTGAATTAAAAAATCAAAAATAATAAAAATACGTGTCTAATGTTGGGCAAGCAGAGTGTGCCAGATGGAGGAAGAAAGGCAAATTCCAGGGGTTTGGGGCAAAGCAGCACTGCAGAAAGTTTATAGTTACCCATATATTTGCTTTTGCTGCAGTGAGCACCTCCAAGAATTTTTCCAGTGTCTTTTTCCCTCTGTGTTCCTTCAAAGCCTGAAAAAAAATTAATTGCTGCAATAAGGAATGCATAGGAAATAATAAATATTATTGCTATTTATTAGCTAAGAATGCTGCTGGAACACCATTCACATCAAAACAATATGGTTTTCGTTTATGAACTATTTTAAGTAGCACCATTTGGAGGATTTATTTTCCTGTCTGGAGTGTGGGGTGAGTGGTGATTTGAGACATTTCAGGGGTCAGATCTGGTTCTTGCTTCCTGGAAAGAGCACAACCCTGGGATGGATTGCACTTTGTTTTTCCCATCTGGAGGGTGTGAAACAGCCTGGCAAGGCTAAAGGCTCCAAACTCTTTCCTTTTTCCTCTTCTCATGACTTTTTGCAGGCAACTCCTGTGGTATGCAAAAGAAAAAAGGGAACAACGGGAGAAGAAAAAAAATTCCTGTGTAATTTTTATCCTGCAGCAATACCTTGCTGTCAGTAATGAGCATCAATTATTACATCCAAATGTTTTATCCTGGAATTTCAAAATGAGGATGTTTGTGTCACAATGATGGTTTACAACAAACGTTTCTAGTTGGGGAAAGAAATCCGTGCTCTGAAATAAATGTATTTTTAATGAGAGGAGAGAAGAAATCCTGTACAAGAGTTCCAGTGTAGAAATCACACATCTTTCCTGGGAAAATGCTCCCATCAAAATACTCCCGCCAGCTCTGTTCAGGTTTGTAAGCATTAAGTGGAACTGAAGAATGCAGCAGTGAATCTGAATTCTCTTGACTTCCTTTAAAAAAAAAAAATCCCAAACAAGCGAAGATGCCTATGGGGGATGCAGGAGTAGGAATTAATTTGTGGGATGTAGACAAGATAATGCGTGTTAGTAAACCCCTGGAGCAGGTTTACAGCAAGATGGAATTGAAGAGGGGAAAAGAGAGCAAAAATTGGGATATATGCTTAAATTTATAGCTAAATCTACCCCAGCACCTTCCTGTCCTGTATATGTTCCTATTTCTTTGCAGCCAAAATACTGCCAGTCGGCTGCTTTGAATTTGGTGATTGTTAACATCAGTTTTAAATCTCAGAGCAGATCTTGGCACAGGGGCTGTTTGTGCTGGTGATGGCAGACCGGGCTCCAGCAGCTCCACTTTCATCGGCAGCCTCTGATGTCACTGCCCTGGCTGTTGATGCAAAAGATACACTTGAGCTTTTAATTCCCTGGGCCATTCCAGCAGACTCCTGTTGTCCCCACCTGTCCCTGTGCTGTGTCACTGTGCCTTCAGAGTGGGGGCTGGAGCCAGCCTGGAGAGCAGCAGTGCTGGCTGGGAACACCCACCCTGAGAGGGGAAATATTTAAAAGTAAGGAACTTTTTGTCAGTACCCAAAGGTGGTGTTAATTCAGGTGAGGGCACCGGGGTTGGTGTGAGGAGCTGGGCTTACCTTTGGGCTTGGCTCCCAGAACTGGGGTTTGGGGATGGTTTTGCTCTGAGGAGAGCCTGGGTTTCATTGTCAAGTCCCCGTGGGGGGAGCCCAGGGTCTGTTTTTGCTGAGCACAGAGGGGTGGGGTTGTTTGTTTGGGAGCGCTCCCCTCAGGGCTCGTTGTCCCCCTGGTGTTTTGTTTGGCTGGGCCGTGTGGGCGCTGCTCCTCCTGCTGCTGTGGAGCGGCACTGGGACAGAGGCTGGGCCGGATTAAAGGAGTAAGAGTGGGTATTGTAGGATTTGTGAATTCTTTTTACGTTCTGGGTTCCTGATGGGGAACCCCTCAGGTGTCCCCTCGTTCTGTCAGTGCTGTCTGGAGAAAGGGCCCAAGCCCAGCTGAGCACAGCCACCCTGCAGGAACTGTGGAGAGTGGCAAGGTCACCCCTGAGTCTCCTTTTCTCCAGGCTGAACACCCCCAGCTCCCTCAGTGCTTTCTCACAGGGCTCCCTGGGGGGATTGCAGGGGTTTGTTTCCTCCTTTTGGCTTTTTTTTGCTGTTTTTTTCCTCTCTTCACTGAACTTTCAGCTCAATTTCTGTGTCCTGATGTCTCACAGCTCATTTCTGGACTTGCCTCTCTCCCGGCAGGAGAGTTCCCTGTATAGAAAATCTCAAGATTTCCGTATGGTAAAATCCTCTGGAGGTTTTGTGGCTGGACACTGTGAGGCTGCTCTGGAATTGCTGTTACCCATCAGGATTGATTTGAGCCCCGACTCTTCAATTTTCTTGTCTCAAACCCCAGCTCTCCCTCTTTTCCTCCATGACCTGCCCCCATCCAACCTTTCCACTGGTGATTTCAGCATCCTACACCCATTTACTGCACTCCAAAAAATATCCTGGGGCTTCTTCCAGATGCTCCTGAGCCTGGGAGAAATTCCCAGTAAAGACCCACAGAGCTGCCTGGGTTTTGAGACCCCCTAGGAGGTGCAGATTTGCTGACAATAATTACACTTCCTGTATTTATTTCTTTAAATTTATGTTTGTCACCGAGGTCTCTGCAGGCTTTTGCTGTTTGAAACAAGGTGTCAGTGATTCTCCCAGGAATTTCACTACAGATTGTCCCAAATCCAACAGGAGGGATGGGAATTGTTGAGCTGTGGGCCTTGGATGGAACAGGCATTTTCAGAGATTTAGCTGTGCTTATATTCAATTTAAAAAAAAATTTTAAAAAAAGGAGAAAAGTTCATTTAAAACTACCAAAGTTGTGGGCAGCCTTCATCTCAATTTAATCTTGGGTTTGTTCAGGCTGAAAAAGCAGTTTAGGGTTATGTGGCAGAACTTCTCTAACGAAGCAATTTCTCTCCAGCTGCTGGAGGGGCTGGCAGAGATTTAAATTCATCAAATAATTGTTATATTTATTATTTTTTCCCCGTCAGCCCTTGGGTTTGTAAAATCCAGTTCTTGATTCCTGAAGTTTAAAGCTCTAAATGACACATCCTTAAGGCACCTGCTAAATTTCATTACGTCTGCAGTCGGACTGTAATTAAATGAAAGGTTGGCAGTTGTAGAATTGAGAGGAAAGTGGAAGGTTTCAGAGCTTTATATGAACTAGGATCTTACAAAGATGAGAATGACTATTACAGGAGGTCACTCAGCATTTCTCCTAGGTGCTGGTTTATTTTCTCATCCCATGGTCTAAGATATTTGGGAACTTCACCCTCTAAAACTTGCACCGTGCTGGGGCTGAGAGGGTGACAGGGAATATCAGAATCCTGCAGTGGTTTGGGTTGGAAGGGGCATTGAGGATCATCCAGGGACACCTCTCCCTGTCCCAGGGACACCTCTCCCTGTCCCAGCCTGGCCTTGGGCACTGCCAGCTGCTCTGGGCACCCTGTGCCAGGGCCTGCCCGCCCTGCCAGGAACAATTCCTTCATAACAAATGAGCCTCTGCTCCTGGAGTGAAGCCTTCCAGACCACCTTTAGCCTTCCACAGCCAGGGGAAAAAAATGAAAGGAAGTAAATCAGGGAGAGAGAAAGGGATGTGAAGCCCCTGGGCAGGAAGTTCGTGGCCAGTCCTGTCGGCTGAAAGGCCTCAGCTCTCCCGTGGTGCTGCAGCTTCGTCAGGGTATCTCCTCCGCGCTGAAAGGACAGGGATTAGGCAAGACGGAACTTGCCGGGAATGTTTGGGAGCTCAGTGGAGCTGGAGGGAATGTGCCAGGCTGTAAATAGGCTGGGAGATTCTGCAGCGATGACGTCCAAGCCCTTCTGCAGGAGCTGCAGAGTAAATCTTGCATCAAACAAGCAGGACGTGACCCCAGTTCCCCACTGCTGATGGAGGGATTTTAACAAACATCCTGACCTTGGGTGCTTTGGGACGTCCTCCAGGAGACTTAGCAAAAGGAGATGGAATCTGAAAGCCAGCGTTCTTCTTTTCTGATCTGGGTATTTCCAGCATCTCCCGTTTCCACAGGTTAATGCAGTGCTTGGAAGGATGGCTCTGCTGGGATTTTCTGTCCTCTCTTGCTTCTGCAATTGGCGTCTGAAATCCTCCCAGTGCTCTCTTCAGCCGTGCTGCAATGAATCTGCCGGAAGGCAAACTGAGGTGGCACGAGAAGGTCTTTGGTTCTTGTTCTTCACGGCACCTGGAATTAGGGCTGTGCTTTTTGAATCTGGGACATTTACAAACGAGTTGATTTGCCAGATGGAGTGGGGAAACGTGGGCAGGAAACAGAAAAATCAGCAGAATATTGGCCAAAAAAGAGCTCCAAAGGTCCCTGCTCTGACTTCCTGCTCCAAGCAGGGACGTCCCAACTCCTGGATCAAAGTCATCATTCCCTCATCCAGCCTAATCTTAAAGCTTCTTAATCTTAAAAGTTTTTAATCTTAAAACTCTCCAAGGAAGGAGCATCACCTATTGTACTGCTCCAAGTTTTCCTGAAGTTTTCCATCGTGTCCAAGCTAAATCTCCTAAATGACAACTTGGAACTGCTTTAAAAAAATCCCTGGGGGAATAAATCCCAAGAGAAGTGATTTAAGATAAAGAATATGGCATTTAAAAGGGATTATTTCCACTGTTTGCTTAAAAAACCCCTCTTGATCCTGGTCCTTATTGTCAGGAAAATGAGAATATATCTCATCTCCATGGGTTTGGGGGTGTCCACAAGGGCACTGGATTAATCCATGGGCATTGCATTACTTTTTTTTTTTTTTCTTCCATCATGTGTCCTTTCTGGACAGGCTCTTAGAGACTTGGAGAAATAATAAATAAGGAATAATTTGGCAGTTTGGGAGAGATCCCTCCACCTGGGAAATCTGGGAGAGCTGAAACTCTTTGGAATGCTGGAAAAGTTGGAGCCTTTTGTGCTGTTGGTTTATTTTCCTGCTAGGGGAAAAAGAAAAAAAAAAAAAGGGAAAAATTCAGATTTTAAACTGGCTCCCTGCATGTCCTTGAGCAATGTCATATATTTTATGGATAAAGCTCCCTAAGCAGGACATCTCCAAGGAATGCAGGCTCATTTAGGAAATGTTTTATCATTTGGAAACTCTTGATGAGAGGCCTGTAATAAAGCATTGGAGTTAACCTTGCAGCCTTAGTTCTCCTTTTATGGCTGCAGAAGATCCTTTTCCCACGTAGAGATTCCAGGTTTTTGGCATTTCCTGGCTTTCTGGCTTTTCCAAGGCTGGCAGATAAGTTCCTTGTGCAGGGTAGGTCTGCAAGGCACCAGTTTCTAGAAACTCTTCTGATTTGTTCGAGGTTTAATTGATTTGTCCTCAAATGAGATAATTAACGTTTAATATACCTTAAAGATGCTCTTGTCGCCCACTGGCTGGTTAGAACAGCAATGGATGGGGCGTGGGGGGTTTTATTTCACTTTAATGAAACCGTGGGCATTTTGTGCCCCTGGGTTGTTTCGCTTGGGGAGTGTAATTAATTAGGGACTAGCGAGGCTCTGGTTCATTACAGTAATTCTGGATAAATGACACAAGTAATTGGGTTGAATCATGAGGGGGTTTGGCAGGCAAGGAGGTTCCACCCTGCCCGTGTCAGCGCTGTGTCACTCACACTTGGGCTCATCTGTCCCTTCAGGCCAAACCTGAGCCTCAGTTTACCTACAGCCGCCAGTTCCCATTCCTGTAGAATATCCCTATGGCCGTGTTTGGATTTAATTGGAATTCTGCACGGGCGTTCAGGCAAACATCCCAAATCCAGCTGCCACTTCCTCTCGGTGCTCCAGCTGCTGGAAGTTCCAGGTTTTGCCTCCTGGCTCATCGCCAGCACAGGGACAGCCACAGGGAATTGTGTTCCCCTGGGGTTTGCTACCTGTGAGCTGTGGATCTGGAGAGTGCTAGTTGTCAGGAAACAAACAGTAATTATTTTCTTCATATATTTTATATCTATAGGGAGTGTCAACCACAAATATCAATCCCAGAATCAGGAAATAAATAGTAATTATTTTCTTTATATATTTTATATATATAGGGAATGTCAACCACAAATATCAATCCTGGAATCAGGAATTAAATAGTAATTATTTTCTTCATATATTTTATATATATAGAGAGAATATCGACCCCAAATATCAAATCTGGAATTTTTTGGGCTGGAAGGGACCTGAAACCCCATCCAGTGCCACCCCTGCCATGGGCAGGGACACCTCCTGCTGTCCCAGACTGCTCCAAGTCCCACCTGGCCATTGAAGCAGTGGGGTCCTTCCCTGAAACACACGTTTGGAATGTGATTACTCCCAGGAGACAGAAACTTTTATCTACAACTTCACTTTGTCCCGAATGCCCCAAATTCCCCTTTTTTAGAAAACTAATTGAGGAGGAATTTGATTCCCATGGACACGCTGACATCCCAAGGACACCCGGTGCTACTTTCAGCCAAGCCCGAAAGACCCATGGGAATATTAATGTCAGAACATTTATTAGGAAAATAGAATTCTTAATTTCCAGGTGACTTTCCCAGACTATTCCAGTGCTGTTTATCAAAAGCAAGGGCTATAATTCAGCCTCATGTCTGGGCTTTTTCCCATATATGTTTTATTTAATCTTTGAGTTTTATTCCCTCTTTTGGCAGACATTTTATTTTATAAAAACCGTTTTTAATCCCTAATCAAATTGCCGTAAGTTCTTTCCCATTTTAACACTGGAAGTGGTTTAGTGCAGACCCAAGTGCACGGCTTGAAATTGCGAGTGTAATAATTGCTGAGGTTTTTATTGTGCCTGCCCAGTGCTGAGCGCTGACTCTTCCCCCTCCCTGCCTGGATGTTCAGCAGCACCTGCCAGCTCAAACTCCTATAAAATCACCCAGAAGGTGTCCTCAGAGCAGTGAAATATCCCCTGGCAGGGTGGGACGTGCCCACCAGAGGGAGAGGAGCTGCTCCACAGCCCAGCAGAGCTGGAGGTGTCAAGGTCAGCGAGTGTCACTGCCATAAACACGTTTTTGGGATATTCAGAGCAGTGGCACTGTCCATCAGCAGTGGGACATGAGCCTGGCCCCGGGGATCCATCCCTTTCCTCCCGGGAATCTGCTGGGTGACAGCCCTAAACCTCTCTCCTAACACTGCTGTTGTACTCCCAGCACCAGAATTTCCTCGGGCTCACCCCCACCAGGACCAGGAATCAATTTCTTCCCATGCCAGTTGGATTCCTTGAGTAGGATTCTCACAGCAGGCCCAGTAACTGTGAGATTTCATTTTGTTTTGGCACATAAAACCTTGATTATTTATTTTTACTAAATCAAGAGTAGGCAGGTGGTCATTGCATCTCCCGCTGCTGCAACTATAGGCCAAGATGCAGGTGCAGTTATAGAAATCATTACAAATAAAAGGTAATTAAAGCTTTAAAAATATATTTTTAAGTCTCTAGGTTGGCAAATCCTTCCTTTTAAAGGATAGAAGGTCACCAACTTCGAGTACCACTCCTCAGAATACCCAGTAAAGCTGATTCTTATCTGCCACCTGAAAGTCATGGTGTAATCAGAACATACCAAGTAAAATAGAAGTGAAGATAGAGGTGCTGGGCTTTGAGCTCTTATTGCTGAATTCAAGCAATAAGAATCAGTTTAATTCTGATAAAATTTTCCCTTTTTTTTTCCCCTATCTGACGTGCCTTGTCGTAAATGCTTTAAATCAACCTTATTAAGAATATTGTAACAAGGTCAAGCGTACAGCGCTGGAAGGTGGGAAAATGCATTCAAGAACTCGGATAACAGCAAATTAGGAACCTCTGGATAGTCCTGTAGCATAATTCAAAACCCACCAGGGAAGACCTCATTTTCTTATTTCTGCAACCCCTCGTTAGCAGCACTCTCAGCTGATCTCAGCACTCATCTCGTGAGGTTTCTGCCAGGGACCTTCTGCAGAGCAGCCGCCAAGGCCCGAGCACTGCCCCACCTGCTCTGGGCGCTCCTTGGAGGGTCTCCCGTTTCCAGAGCCAGGAAATGGGGCTTTATCCTCATCTTTAGGGAAGGAACATCAGGGAACAGCTGGATGTGGCTGTGTCTGTGGGGTCACAGACTGGTTTGGGTTAGAAAGGACCTCAGAGCCCGCCCAGTGCCACCTCTGCCATGGCAGGGCCACCTCCCCCTGTCCCAGGGACACCTCCCCCTGTCCCAGGTGCTCCCAGCCCCACAGTCCAGCCTGGCCTTGGGCACTGCCAGGGATCCAGGGGCAGCCCCAGCTGCTCTGGGCACCTTGTGCCAGGGCCTGCCCACCCTGCCAGGGAAGGAGCTGACAAAATAGAGATCAGTCAAAGACTGGACCTGATGACTTTGGAGTTCTCCTCCAAATCTGATGCATTTTGTGATCCATGTCTGCATCAATCCCCTCAATCTGCCTGATTTCCATGGGGGAAACCACCCTGCACAGAGCAAAGTTTGGCTTTCCAGCCTTTCTCTTCCTGAGGACCCAATATCCATTTGCTATTGGCTTTGATATAAAAATACGTTGCTGGGATTAATAAATGCGGCCTGCTCTACTAAACTTCCATGGATTTTAATGTGAAACTAATAAAAGGTGCCATTGGACAAAGCTGCACTTGAAGAGCCATTTCATAAAAAATCCTGTAAAAATCCTGTCAGGCATTAAAATCTCACTTCCTAAAAGGGAATGAAATCCAACAGGAGAGATTTGACTCCAAGGTACCCCAGTTTGAGGACATGTAGTAAAAACCCCATGTGATTTAAGCTTCATGGATATTGGGAAAACAAAACATTTCTTAGAGAACAACAGTTCAGCTCATTGAGCTTCAAAAATACCATTTTACCAGTTTTTTTTTACTCAGTATAAGCAAAATGTACCAGCTCCCTCTAATACTTTGTTTCATGCCTAGTGAGCATCTTGTTAGCACTTACTGACTGCTCCTAAAATATATTTCTACTCCCAGTGGCTCCAGCTGAAAGGTTTAAGCCCTGCCAAGGGTTGTACAACAAGATTT
>VXBU01017897.1:63795-106031 GCA_013400315.1 Bombycilla garrulus | reverse complement strand
AAAAAAAAAAAAAAGAGAGAGCCCATTGTGATAATTGACTGAAATATTTATGAAGCTGAAGCCTGAGGTCTTTCAAGGCTCTGTTGGTCAAGGAGATTCTGCTCTGTCTTTACTGCACTGAGAGTTCTAAAGTAAAAAGCTCCCAGGAGCTGCTGCTGAGAGTCCAGCAGCCTGGAGCAAAGGAGGCTTAGGGGCCCTTGTGGCTCTGCACAACTCCCTGCCAGCAGGGGACAGCCAGGGGGGGTCGGGCTGTGCTCCAGGGAACAGGGACAGGACAAGGGGAAACGGCCTCAGGCTGGGCCAGGGCAGGTTTAGGCGGGATATTGGGAAAAATTCCTTCGCAGAAAGGGCTGTCAAACATTGGAACTGACTGCCCAGGGCACGCGTGGAGTCCCTATCCAATCATCGGGAGCTGTGGGAGCAGGTGTTGGAGCACGAGTTGAAGCAGTTTGGGGGTGTAGGAAGGTAAAAAAACAAAAAGGCAAAAAACCGGGAATCACTTCAAATGCTTTTACATAGAGCAAATTATGGCAGCCTCAGGTCAAACAGTGAGATAGAGGCTGAAGTATAAACTTATCTCTTCTTAAACTGAGTTGCTGCCAGCTTGTCAGAAGCAAAATTGTTGTAACTTCCCCACGTGGTGAAGTTGACCGTAAATTCCAAGGAGAAAAACAGACTTCATCCCTTAAATAACGGCCTCGTGTTTCCAGCGGTGCGGTGATACACCTGGGAACATTTAGGAACACGGATATCGTTGCCGCCTAATTCCGCCGTGGGGTTAAGGAGCTGAAAAGGGCACACGAGGTCTCCTGCTGGGATTTTTGGCCCGTGTCCTCGGCCGAGGATGTCCCGAGGCTCCCGAATCCTCCCCTCTCGTGTTTCCGAGCCCCCGCAGCAGCTGTGACCTTCTGCAGGTGCCGGGGAGCTCTGAAATGCGGGGGTGCCCCGGGCTGGGCGATGAGCCGCGCCCGGGGGAAATGCTGCAGCAGCCGCGGCCATGCAGCGCTGGGACAGCGACAGCAGCGACACGGACCGCCAGTGCCGAATTTCGGGAAGCAGCTCCGAGGAGGAAGGGGATGAAGGCCAGGGAGTGTCCGAGTCAGTGCTCTCCTCTCCTCTCTTCTCCTCTCCTCCCTGGGGCCACGCAGGGGGGTTTGGGCATTGTTACTAACAATCATTTAATTAATTAATTCCTCTGCCAGGTATTAATTAATTTGTTGGTTGTTCATAAGTTGCATTTTACACGTTGCGCTTCTCATAGCTGCTTGTGCTCTTAGCGCCGCGCTGTTAAAATAATTCCTTGTTATTTAATGTGCTTGTGGTAATTAACTACCTGTTGCATTTAATGCACTAATTACTTCTCGCTTGGCACAATTCCTTGTTGCACTGGTAGTAGTTACTTTTGCCTTTAAAGCTGCGCATTCACTGGGAGTAACCTCTGCATTTAATATTTTGCACTGCTAGTAATTAGCTGTTATGTGTATTTACTAGTAATGAGTTTTTCGTTTGATGCTGCGCACTGGGAGTAATTACCTTCATTTTTAATGCTTTGTGCTTGTAGTAGTTAATTTCAGTTAATACCGTGGTTACTTGTTGCATTTAAGTAGCAACTTCTGCATTTCATGCCTTTTATTGTTAAAAGTGGTTACTTTTCCCTTCAATGCTGTGCATTTACTGGTAGTAACTTCTGGGTTTAACGCTTTGCACTTGTACTAATCATGACTCCTAGTGACGTGCCCTTATACTAATTACTTTTGCATTTGATGCAGTTCACTTGTAGTAATTACTCGTTGCAGTTAATTCCATGCATTATTATTCTCATCCATGTAATTCCTTCTGCATTTCATGCTGGGCGCTTACCCGTGGGTAATTTTCTGTGGAATGCTGTGAGCTGGCAGGAATTACTCTCGGACTTGTGGCAATCACTCATTTCACTTAATGCCATGCACCTGTAACAGCAGCTTCTGCGCTGAGGTCTGTGCACTTGCAGTAATTAATTGTTGTGTTTAATGCCACCTGCTTGTGGGAGTTACTCTCTCGTTTAATGCTGGGCACTTGCTGGTGGGTGCTCTTGCCTTTAATCCCCTCTTAGTAATTTCTTTCCCAATTAATACCTTGCGCTTGGAGTTTTTCGTGCCGTGGAAATTGGTCTTCAGCTGGCCTTTAGTGCCACGGATTTCTGTGCCTCCCTGTGCTGCGACTGCTGGCCAAAGTCACCTTCTAGAAAAGGGTGGATTAACAGGAGATAACAGCAACTTCAACAGCCCCTTGTGCATCTGAATACCTGATTTCCAATTTTATTGAAAATATTAGAACTGAGGCCGCCAATTTTATTGTGTTTTCCTGGTCTGTAATCATCTAAGTATAAAACAGTGCAAAATAATGTCTGTGATCCATAAATTTAAAAGGATGGATGTATTTTTGTGGCATATGGGATAATGGGACGAATGTGTTGAGTTTGAATGGGAATTAGTGGACACCAACAAGTTTGGATTCTCATTTTAATGGATCAATATATTGCCAAAAGCTGGCTACAGCAGCTTAATGAGGAATTCAGTATTATCCTTCCTTATCCTCTGTATTTACCCAAGTTTAGGAGTTAATAGAGATAATTATCCACTGCTTCTTTCTCCTTGCTTTAAATTAGCACAATGTGATTTATCAGGGGGGTAAATTAGCTCTAATACACACTTAATTCTAGTCCAGATAAACTCAGAGTCAGCATTCCAGCACAGGCTGGAATATTAATGTTCTCCCTCAAATTTCTGCTTGCTCTGCTCTAAAGGTATGAACAAAGCAATTCAAGTTTATTAATGATGACCTCAGAGGGAGAGTGCACGTGCATCAACCTTTTTTAACCATATTCCTGCTTTAATACCCCCAGTCTTTAAATGGTCATTTCTACTCCTAACAGCACCTGGAAATCTCATTTTCTGCCTCAGTGGGAGCATAGGGTGGTGTTCCAGCTTAAATGCATGAGGGGAGGTCTCTCTTACCGATAATCCACTTACCCTTGGGACATGGAAAGGTTGGAGGGAAATGGGATAATGTGAGCCCAGAAAATGACTCTTAAATGCTGGAACACCAAATCAACCTGGTTTAAATGAATTCAGTTGATATTTTTATTAGTCCTGGAATTCTAGTCTTTTATTAGCCTATGTGGATGATGGAAACAGCGAGGAAAAGCCTGTGAAAGCCAGAAATTTGTGCTCAAAGTGCTCGAAGAAGCCTGCATGTTGGAAATCAGAAGACTGCCATGGAAATATCTGAATAAATGTGGTTTTTTTTCTTGCAGGGAGGATGTCAGGACAGCCAACGTCATCGCAGCTGAAGCGGTCACTTGTCTGGTCATAGACAGAGAGTAAGTTCCTCCTTCTGCCTGGGGCTGGGGGAAACTCCAATTTAAACCTTTGCTTAAGGTTTAAAGCAGAGCTTAACGAGAGCCTTGGATCATCTTCTCCAGAGAGGCCTCTTAATTTGGGGTGATAAAGCCACAGACGTGTCCTTGATGAGGGGAGGGAAGGTGCCCCTAAATCAGCCAGTCAAAACTCAGCAGGGACAACTGGAATGACAGAGAGTCCAAATAGAAATCAAGGAGGAGCTGGAACTAGTGCGGAAAGGGAGCGGGGTGTTACAGTGGGACACAGGTGGGGCTCACCTGAAGGCAGTCAGCTCCTGGCAGATGTCAGAGCAAGGTGTTATCCCAGCCCTCGTGGGGAGGGAGAGTCCTTGGGACAAGGCCACAGCCCTGCTGGGAGCTCCATCACTCAGAGAACATGCAGGAGATCAGAAGAGTAAAATAATAATTTATGTAGGAAACTTGACAGAATTAATGGGGAGTTAATCCAGAAAAAAAACCCATGCCTGGATGTTCCAGTGCAGCAAATCCAGCTGCTCTCTGTAGTTACTGGGATGGGATTAAAAAATGACATAAAATGACATAAAAATTGAACAGGGCTCCTGGGGTCATTGTGAAGCATGGACACAGAGCAGCAAGAGGCACGGGCACACCTTCCTGGGAATCTTTCCATGGGAATGTGGCATGGATCAGTGAAACCCACAGACAGGGGGAAGAGGTATTGACGTTTCACTGCCTCCCCCGGTGCAGGAGCTCCCAGAAACCTGCAGGGGGGAGCCAGAAACTACAGAATAATGAGGAAAAATTGCTGGTGTTGGAAAGGAAAAGAAATCCATTTGATTTTTGATGTATGTGGGACCCACCTCTGGGCCAGGAGCTTTCGGAGCAGCGTGGATTGCTGGGTGTCTGGGCAGGGCCAGGAGCTGGATCCGTGATCCCTGTGGATACCCAGAAGTGATTCTGGAGCCTCTCTTGTGTTCTGTGCTCTTGTAGGGCTGATCTCCATCCCCTCCGTCCTGCTGTGACACAAGTTTGTGTTGAGCTGTCTCACAGGCCTCCATTCCTGGAAATCCAGTGTTCTGTAAAGGTTGGGCTGGGGAATACTTTAAAAATTTTCTGATTTTTGTTGATTCGTTATTAATTCCAAAACCCATGGTCTGTCCATTGAACACTGAGAGCTCCTTTCTCAGCCTGGTAGGTGAAACACCCACTCTCTGTTCTTGTGCTGTGGGGCAAAGAGAGGAAGAAGAATTTGATTATTTAGCAAGATAGTATTTTAATAATCTTTATGCTTTTAATAATCAGGTAATTTAGCAATCATTCGTTCAGAGAAATAAAAAGCAGCAAGTAATTTATGCTTTTTAATTTTACACTTTCGCAACAGATATTTTTGGTTTGCGCTGTGAGAGTTAAAAGCCCCAGATAATTCAAGTCACTCGTTCCTGATAATTTCCCAGACCGTTCCTTTCCCTGTCTCCCGTGCCTTGTCCTCAGAGCACAATGCCCTTGAAATAAGGAAGTACAAGTTAAATTTAAACTGATGAAGCCGTGGTTAACCTACCCCAGAGATTCTATTAACACTGTGCAATTAGCAGGGTAACACTATTTATAAAATCCTTATTTATAGTGCGAGAAAAGTGACCCTATTGACAACCCTATTTATAGCTGGGAGCAGGCTGTCCTGTGTCCTGGCCACTGCTGAATTCTGTGTCCCAGCTCCTCCTCGGGCTGCTATTTTATGTGGCAATGACAACAGCAGCAGCAGCATTTCATGTGGAGATAAACCGCCAGGACTTGTGGCAATCTGAGGAATTGTGAGGAAAAAGAACCAGTTTTTGATATCCAGACGTGGTGAATTTTGCGTTTTTGGATTGTGGTGGTGGGTGTTCACATTGAGTGGAGCAGAGGCAGCAATGGGAGCAGGGAGCGGGTTTTCCCTGCAGCTGGAATCTGTTCCGTGCAGCAGGAGGGGTGACACAAGTCACTGAAGCTGCCAAATATTTCCTCTTCCCAGACAAGCTCTTTGCCTAATCAGATGGAGCCACTGAAGCAGCAATTTCCGTGCTCTGTGGGTGTCCCCATCCGGAGCGGCTCAGCAAAACTGGTGCTGCAGTTCCAAAAAAACAAGTGATGGGAAAAGACCTTTTCCTCAAGGCACGGAATTCCTGGAGAGTTCCAGTCTCACTGGAATTCTCTGCAGCAGGGTAACTCCTCCAAATGCCTTGTGAAAGGTTTGCCAAGGCATCCAAAAATTTTTCTGGCTGCCACACTCCCACCTGATGAACAAAGAGAGTTACCCCTTGGTGCCACAGGAAGTTATTCCTCAGGGAGCCCAGCTCTGGATTTGCCAGTATTCCCAGCAATTCTAGGGCTGGTTTGGCTGCTGCAGAGTTTGTAGTTTGGGGGTGGATAATATGGGAAACTTCCATCACAGGGATGAGACAGGAGCTCTGGGCAAATCGGGCTTGAGAAGGGAATGAAAAGAGGGAACGCTTTGCCTGAAAGGATCTCTGGAATTTATAAAATATGGGTCAAGTGGCTGCAGGGCTGAAGCAGAGGGAGTCGGAAATACCACAAGGGAAGTCAAACTGGAGCGCATGATGGGTCTTTAATTACCAGATGATGTTGGTGCTGCCTTGCTTTTTAACTTTTTTGTGAAACAAGAGGGCTCTTCCAGTCCGAAAACCACCCCAAAGGCTCCCAAAAAGCAGTACAGCCATTTTTGCTAATCTAGGAAGGTGTGCTTTGCAAAGTGCATTTCCAGCATCTTTTTTCTGCTGTAAGAATGAGCAAAATCCTGATCTAACAATGAAAACAACCTGCAAGAAGCATTTGATGCATCCCATGGACTTCATTATTTTTTCTTTTTCTCTCTTTTTCTCTTTTTTTTTTAAATTTTTTCCCCTACAATTCACAGACTTTTCGTGTTCAGGACTTGCCTTGACCCCACAAGATCAAGGCTGTTGTTAATGAAGTTTTTCCTGTGGTGACACTACAGGAATTCATTCTGTGGGGGAAAAAAAAAAAAAAGTTACTATGGGAGCTGCTCGATGGCATTGCCTCAAAATTGTTCAGAGCTTGGCCTTGTCAGAGCTCATCCTGTGGAATTTCCAGGCTCCTTGGAGGGGTGATTAGATTTGTTCCAGAAGTCCAGCTGGGGACAACGTAGCAAATGCATGCTGGATTTGATGGATTGGTCCTTTGGAAGTTGTCTGTAAAAGGTCTTCTGATAAAAATGGTGCGGACACACCTTGAGCGTCTGTTGTGTGCATCAGTTTGAATGAAGATGCACGGACAGACTTCGCTTGCAGCCCCTTTGTATGGAGAGAAAACAGGAGGGAAAGGCTCCAAACTCATTCCCGACATTTGGATCATCACTGGCACCCTCGGGGACAAGTTGGTGCAACTTTATAATTCTCTTTTTTTTTCACACCTGCCTCTTGAAACTGAGAACGTGTTTGAAAGTGTTCCTGGCTGCTCCTGAACCGTTGGAATATTTACACCGAGGTTGATTCGGGTTCATCTTTTATTTATATGGGATTTTTTTTCCCCTCCATATCATTTATTTATGGTGCCAGCAATGTTTTCCTGGAGCTTGGAGATTTAGCAACACTGTGGGTGTTTGGGAGGACAAAATTGCCTCATGCAAATGGAGAGAGAGAGAGGAGCTGATGGATCAGAGCCAGGAAAACTCAGAGCACAGCTGCTGCTGACAGAGTTACAGAACTACCTGGATTTTACACTAAATGCTGATTTCCAGCTCCTTGTCTTCTTCAGCTGCACATATCAAGAGGATGCACTTTTTTTTTAAGGCAATGTTTTAAATATTTCAGCTATTTTCAGCTTTTCCATTTTGCATTTCCCATTTTTTTGTCTGCATTTCAAAGCCTGGGTTCGGTTTTTATCAGGGAGAGCTGTGAAGTGTCAACAAAGGTTATTGGATCAGCCCTCCTGGCAAGGGAAATTGGAGAAAAATGAAATAAAAAAGTATTATCCTGGCATGACTGACCCCATATAAGCTGAGCCGAGCTCTTTCAGTGGAGATTTTAGGGTTTGCTGCTTTGCTGTTTCTCCCAGTCAAAGCGAAGTTTATCCATGGAGAAAATTGGTTATGAGGAGAGAATAGAAAAAATGAAAAGGCCACGAGGAGAAAAAAAACCCAAACAGTTTCTGATTGAATTTTCTGGAGGAGGTTGGGTCTGAGCCGAGACTTCAACAGTGTTGAGATGGGCAATAAAAAAGGGACTCAAGTGAACTTTGATAGCTGGCCCAGTGCTTAGTCTGGCTTAAAATCTTTAATGAAAATTAAGGGGTTTAGAGAAACGTGTTACTGTTTTCAGTGACTTTTCCTTCTTTGCTGTTTCGCTAGAAAAGATTTATTTATTGCCAAAAAAGAGGGGGTTTTTAACTCTGCCACATTTTCCTAAGCAAACCGAGCCTAATTCACAATTTAGGGCCTAGGTGCTGTCCTACGGCCTCCGAGGATGGTGTTACTGTGTTCATTAATTGCCTGAACACCTGTTTGGGGTGCAGTTAGGTATTAACACCCCAATCTGGTTTTGCTTTCACTGTCACCTTGCAAGGTTTGTCTTCATCCCAGCACCAGGAATATAAAACTAGAGGTGTTGAAGGAACTGAGTTGTTCCTGTTTTCACTGCTGAGCGAGGACTTTGGGCTTGGAAAGTTACTCCCATTATTAACACATCCTAATATTAAAAATATTAGTAATTACCAAACTGGTTAAAAACTACTAACACAAGTTTATGTGAGAGCAAAGGGGTCTGTGCCTTCTCTTCCTCATTAATGAATTCATTAATCTGCTTTCCCCGTGCGGCATGAATGATTTCCTTGACTGTATGATTTAAAATATAATAATATAGTAAAAATATAATAATAATAAATGAAGCAGAGCGGAAGGCTGGGGGAGTTGGTGTGGGCAGAGGGCTGTAATTCCCAGCAGAGCATCCCAGGATGGCTCAGTTTGGAAGAGCCCAGAGTGGGCACCTGGTGCCACCTCCTTGCTCCATCCCAGAGCACAGGACTGTGTGCACACAGCTCTGGAATAACCCCAGGGAGCAGAATTCCTCTGGAAAAGTCCTCACAGCAGGTCCAGATCCAACCCACCTCTCCCAGCTGTCCCCTCCTGCCCCTCAGCGTTGTGGAAAAGCCGTTTTTCCCAGCAGGATAATGGTGCCTCCCTCGGTTCTGCTGCAAGGGCTGTCCCTGCTCTCCACACATCCCTGGGGTACATTCCGAAGGGCCAGGCGTCTCCTGAGGGGACTGGCCGTGTTCCTGAGCCTGCCGGGTCCCAGCAGCACAGAGCCTCCCTGGCTCAACCCGTGCCTGGCAGGACGTGGCATTTCCTGGGTTTTCCTCACTGCTCAGTGCCGTTCATTCCCTTTGATCCTACCAGCCCTCCTTGGGAAGGGGCCCTATTAAATATCCCCTTCTTACTCCTTGAGGCAGAAATGTGGCCTCCATGCGGTGCAGTCACCGTCCCTGAATGTGTTTAACAAATCCTGGGTGTGGCACTGGGTGCCAGGGTTTGGCTGAGGAGTTGGGCACGGCTTGGACTCGATGCTCTTGAAGGTGTCCTCCAACCTGGGGATTCTGGGATTCTGTAATGGGGATTTTATTTTTTTTTTTTTATTTTTATTTTTTTTTGTGGGAAAAGNCAATGTTTCCATTCATTTTTTCATCATCTTGGAGCAATTGCTGTTCCTCAGCTCCGTGTTTTGTGCCTCGGGAGTGTCAAGAGCACAGGAGGATTGCAGGATTTGCATTTGTGAGGCTGTGACCTTAAGGCAGAGATCAGTCAAGAGATTCTGGTTTGCAGCAGTTCATCTTTTCAAATTTTTCTTCGGGTTCAGTGCGGACCCGGCAGTACTGGTGGGACTGGATGACCTTCAGGGTGTTTTCCAGCCTCGGTGTTTCTGTGGTTTTCCTCTCAAAGAGTCCCTTTATCTTTACAGCTCCTTCAAGCACCTGATCGGGGGCCTGGACGACGTCTCCAACAAAGCCTACGAGGACGCAGAAGCAAAAGCAAAGTAAGTGCTCAGCATCGAGTCTCAGACTTGTGTTTGGTGATGGTCACCACTGGGGGTCCCAGAAAACCCCTCCTTGTTCTCCGTGCAATAACACCAAACAGCTTAAAAAGGAGAGATTTCTCCTCTGGAGGGAGGGATTTTCCTCCTCGTGCGTCCCTGGTTCTCCCGTGAATATGGGGATGAGTCTCCTCTGCTCAGTGCCCAAAGGTCCTGCTCAATCACCGTATTTGCATCCAGGGGATCTTCCAGAAATACTCTTGGAATATTGTGAGGTGAGAAACTCAAGATCTTGGAATTGCACTGGAGGGAATTGCTGTTGAGGGAATTGTTGCTGCATACATTTCATTTCCTTAGAGAATCCTGACGTTTCTCAGTTGCTTTCCAAAGTCAAGCGTGTTTTGAGATGAAGGACAGGCAGTGGAATTTGTCATGTGGGGATAAAAACTGGAGCTGCCCTGATGTGAAGCAGTATATTCACCTGAAGTCCAAAATAAATATTCATTCCTTTCAGAAGGGAGCTGTAGAGCATTAGATTAAAATAATTTTTTAACCCCACTTTTTATTCATTCTTGAGCTGCAATTTGATTTTAATCTGTTATCTTTGAACTCTGATTCTGTCCCAATGATTAAAGCTCTTCAAGAGGGTCCTGTTCTGCTTCTCGACATGCTCAATATCAACCAAACACAATTCAAAGGGAGAAGTTGTTGAAAAGAAAATTAAATTTGCTCTATACAAAATTTCTTTACTTTTCCTCCCTCTCAATTATTTTTGCTTTTATGGGGATTTTTTTCGTAGCACATTAAGAAAGGGGAGAAGTGTTTTCTCAAAGTCAAATGCTCTGAGTGAATGCCTAAATTGCAGATTCCAATTAAGTTATACATAGAAACTTCTCATTAAACCAGAGGGGTTGGCATGGTGTCTGCTAAAGGCATTGGGCACCTCTGGAGGGAAAGTGAGAATTCCCAATTAAGTATTGATTAAAAGTAACTCTTGGTTTGTTTCAGAAACCAAGATCCATCTCAAAAATCTCCAGTTCATAAGCAAAACTTGTTAATCCTGCAAAATACCCACAGATTTCTCTTTTCTTATCTTTGAGTGACATTTGAAATACTATATTTAATTAATTTTAAGGTATTGAAAGTTTTGCATTTTAGATTGGAATAATATTTCCCTGCCTCAGAACAAATGTAAGATTCCTTCTTAAAAAAAGTTTCATTAAGAAGGTTAAATTCTCTAAATTCTCGTTGACTCAATAAAAAAGGTTGGAGACTGTCAACTTCCTTTACCATCCCCCCAAAAAAAGGGGATTTGGGGCATGGAATGCTTCAGATAGATGATCCCAAATATCTCAGAGTCATTCAGTTATTATTTTATATTATTTTTGAGTGTTCCTACTTGGGTTATACCGATTTCCATTGGTGCACAAAGGAAGAAAGCATCAGGAGTAAAACCAGGGAATTTTGGGTTGGGTCATAAACAATGTCATGGTCACAGGAGGTTTTTGAAGGTGCCACCACAAGCCATCGGCACCAACAAAAACGTGCCCTTCCCACAGCTATAATTTTAAGCTCTTCTCTTGAGTATTTATTATCCCAGGGATGCAGATGGAGGAGATTTTGAGGACAGTTGTGGGAATTTTAGGATCTGCTGTACAGTGTAGGGGAAGCTGTGGTTTGGGAGCTCTTTGGAAGAAACTCTTCCTTTTGGGAGCCGCTGGATTTTGACCTTCACATTTCTGAGCTTTTATCTTCTCCAGTCCTTTCCTTCTAATGCCAAGTGTTTCATCCCTGCTGATGGAGGAATTGTTCCCTAAAAGGCTGAACCAATTCATTTTGATAGCAACTTTTTTATTTTCAAAGTCAGAGGCTGGTGCTGGAGCCCTGTCACTGCAGAGCAGAGGTGACAGTGACATTATTGTCACTTCTTGGCATTTTGCCTCAGAGCAGGAGGGACCGGTGTCGTCTGCTTGGAAAAACATCCAAAAAAAGGAATGCCCTATTGAAATATAGCATATTTAGCAGTCAAATTCCATATTCCTGTTCGCTGGGCTCATTGAAAACCAGCAGCAAGATGGATAGAGGAGGGAAAAGTTGTAAAGTTCCTTGGAGAGAGACCCCAGAGGAAATGTGAGGCCTTCCAGAAAGTTTTGGCATTCCAGAGTTACCTCACGAGGCAAAACTCCTCGGGAGAAAAGTCTCCTCGGCAGCAAGTTTAACCGGGATTCCTTTCCAGGCAGCAGTTAATTAGCTCCAGCTAATTGTCCTTCAAGGGCTTCTTTTTTCCGAGGGGAGGTTTGTGATAGGGAAGAATTCGGAACATGAAACGTGGGCAGGTTTGTGAGGCTTTACACAAATCCCATGGAATGTTTTTGCTCGTCTTTTTTTAGCTCACGTCTCCTTTTCAGAGCTCACTGCCGGCTGGGAAAAGGCCTCGGGATGCATCCATGGATTAAGTGGATCAGGATGACCAGGGCTAGCCTGGGCAGGACTGGTCTAGTGGGAGCTGGAAGGGCTTGGAACGAGATGGGATTTGAGGTCCCTTCCAACTCAAATCATTCCAGGACTGTAAATGCCTGCCAAATTAGTGGCAATGGGTTTTTTGGTTTTTTTTTTCCCCATTTCCAGGGAGTACATCCCTGGAGTCACAGAGCTCCGGGTATGGCTGAGAGGATGTTGGGCAGGAGTTACAGGCTTGGAGTATCTTTCCATGTATCCATCCATCCTCCAGGCCTGGAGGAGCTGAACTGTTTATTGAGTTTATTCTTATTTTAGAGGCACTCTCCTGCTTTTTGCCAGCCTGAGGTTGGCAGCTCCTTTGAACGTCCATCCTTTGTGTTCCCTCTCCTAAATCAGCAGTTGCAGACATGTCATCTGTGAGACCAAGATTTTGATTGTAGGCTATAATTCTAATTATAGGATTGTGCAGGCTAGAATATGAATTATAATATTCTACTTTGAATAATGTATTCAAATGACTTAATGAATTAATTAACTAATGAATATTATAGTTGCGTTGTAAAAGGGGAAGGAGAGAGGCAAATTTGCTTCACACTCTGAGGAGACGGGAGTCCAGAAGAGCAGCACTCGTGTCCCAGCGCCAGGCCCGGCCACACTGGCGTTTAGGGCGGGCAGGAGATGCCCGGGTGATCAGGATTATCTCAGTGTGGGTTGCTGCCAGATGGAGCCCCTCCAGCAGCGCCCAGGAACCCGGGAGCACATGGAGGGAGGCATCTGCTGCAGCTGGCGCTGCCAAGCGGGGCGAGGTTCAGTGACCCTCTTTGCTCCGGGCACGCGGTCCCTCCTGCCGGGCTCTTCCCGGCGTGGAGCTCCTGGCGTTGATCCTGTGCAGTCACTGAACCCCTGCTGAGGCTGGAGGCTTCCTCTCCAGCCGGTGCCACCTTCCCACGGCGTGGCTGTGGCACGGCCGCAGCGCTGGGGTGTCCCTCGCCACTAACCGGGACAGCTGGCAGGTGCCTGGCTGTGCCCAGCCGAGCACAGCCCCAGGAGCGCTGTCCCAGTGCTCCCAGCACGCTCCCAGCTGGCTCCTGGTGCCGTGTCCTGTGGCAGCAAGGCTTGGGCTTAATCCCCAGCTGGAGCCTGGGCTCTGGGGAACTCTTCCTGCTGTCGCTCCAGGCTCTCTGGAACAGCTAGAGGTTATTCTGACTGCACTTTTCCCCTGGAATACTTTTTTTTTCCCAGGGCTTGAGGGGACAGGGACCTTTACTTAGTGTACAGTGCCTTTCCGTGTCCTTGCAGCTCCTGCCACAGAGCCTTTCATCTTTCTGGAGCTGAGTTTTAATGAAGAGCTTCATTAACAGCTGGACTCAAAGATCTGAGAGCTCTTTTCCAACCTGAGTGATTCTATCCAAACCTTTTGTTCTAGTCCCCTTTCTCAGCCCCCGAGATGTCCTCTTTTTTTCACCTTACACCCCCTCTCTCACTCCATTTATTCATAAAAAAGCACCCCAGGAGTTAATTGACTTGGTTTTGCTGCAGAGGGTGGTTATGAATATTTTTCCGTTTTAAATACCTATGGAAATGAAACTATATGAAAGCACAAAGATATCTAATGAAAGGAAGGGAAAAGAAATGAAGGGTAAGAGGAGAGAGGAGAGATCCCACCACCCATGGATCCAGAACTGAGACTCGGTTGTTGCAATTTTGGTATCTATGGGTCAAAGGGATGATCACAGTCTTGATCCACTGAGTATGAGGAGACATCTCCATGGACATTCTGAGGCTGGATTGGCCCTTCAGCTTCCTAAAAAGGAGCAGAAACCAGCTCATCTTCATGGAAACTCTGGTTTCAGTGTGATGGTTTAGCTTTGCCTGCAGACGCTGCCTCCGCAGGGCTCTGTCCAACCTGCCGGGTTGTTCATCCCACCAGCCCTGGGCTGTGTGGCTGGAACAGCCCTGGGCATTACAGAAGGATGGGTTTATTTTGTTTAGAAATACAGCTGAGATAAGCCAAAAAAAGATTTTAACCCCGGCCAGGAGGGAAATGGGCAGAGTTAGGGTTCCAAAATGGGAGCTCCCAGTTAAAGAGGATGATTTGTGAGGGTCGGACTTGGTGCTGGGCTGGAAAACTTTGGCTGAAATAATCCAGCAAGGCGTGGAATGTCATTTTTCCTGCAAGAGACAGCATTTGCTGGCTTTGCAGCATCAGGGAGCTGTGCTGAGGGGCTCCATCCCCCTCTGTGTCCCTTGTTCCCTGAATTAGGGACCATCTGGAAAGCAGCTTTTGCCTCGACTATCCGTGGTGCCAGACTGGGGAGAAATCCCGTGGGATGTGCAAAAAAGTTGGCAAAAAGCTCCTCAGAGCTATAAAAAGCAGAGGTTGCAGTCATTTCTTTTAAGCTCTATAAATAATTAAGACCCTTCTCCTCCCTGGTGAGGGCTGTATGGAATATTAGCAGTAGCTGATCATGGATGCCTGTTCAGTTTGTGTGAGCTGGAACATTTGCTGTTCAGAAAAACAGAGATTTTAGGTGGCATTATTTGGCCTCTAATATGGAAGAGCTTTCTCTCTTCCTGCTGCAGAGTTTTGCTTTTCCCAGCGTTCACCCTTAAATAATTTGTCATTCCATCCTGAAGCCACTGGTAGTTTGTGTCCAGATCAGATTTTCCTGATTGCTGTAATATATTGGGGTGGAATCAGAAAACATCTCAGAAATCATTTGAAAATGTGAGAGGCCAGCAAGAGACCACGCAGAGTGGTGTCCCTAAGTGAAGGTAATGGTGAATGTGAATTTGTTTTTTGAGGGGGAGTTGCTGTTTGTTTGCAGACTTGAATTATTCACACAGAAACCACACCAGGCAGACTTGGTGGCTGCTTCTGATGCCTGGAAAGGCTGACCTGGAAACAGAGACTGGGTGGAATAAAAAGATAAAAGGGATTTATTGAAAGGATCCAGTTTGGGCAGTGCAGGAACCCCTTGGGGCTGCACCCAAGTCAAACCCACAAATGGGCACAAAATGGCCGCTGGTCATGAGGGGGAGGCCTCACACTTTTATATGTATATATTATATACATATAAAAGTAATAAATATTTTATACCCACAATGGGCACAAAATGGATCCCGGGCACCAGGCCTCACACTTTGATAGGTTTGGGTCCATCAGCACATTGGAGTTCATTGTCCAATTCCAGCTCCAGCTGATGAAGCTCCATCCTCCTTGTTCCCTCTCTTCCTTCACTGCTGTTTCCACTCTTGGGCCTCAAATTTGTCCTTGGTCCCAGCTGGAAAGGAATTGTTTTGTGTCCCTGCTCTGTGCAGAGAGCTCAGCAACCCTGAATGTGAAACCCAGAACTGCACACTGAACCAGCACAGAATCTGAAAAATAGAAAAGCTAAAACTTAGGCATCACTTGCCTCTGGAGAAGGAGCACTGGGAATGCTCTGTCAGCCACCAGGGATACCTGAAATGACCTTTGAAAGCTTTAACCAGAAACCTTGGCCAGCTTTGGGGGAAGGTCACTTAAAACATGGAATGTTTTCATGCAAAGGCAGCATTAAAACATTTCCATGCACCCCTGGCAGTGTAGATTGGTTGTCCAGCGCATTTTGGAGCTGTCCTGAGGAGTTATCTAAACAGCTTTTAAGGATTACACCACTGGAAGTTGGGCTATTTCTGTCCTGCTGTTTTCTGCCTATTTAAATAACGGGGAAGCACTCGAACAAAATGTAATTCAAATGAAACTGAGTGATTCTGCTGCTACAGGGAGCCAGTGATTTTGGAACTGCTGCAAACAGGTGTGGGATCATTTGTGGCTTTCCCAGCGCGGCAGTTCCCTGCTAGTCCAGCTCTGCTTGGCTGTACCTCAGCAACTGCTATGAGCTCAGACCTCACTGTCATACCCAAGGATTTGTGAGGGAAAGGAAAGAAGGAGATGTAGAGCCAGTGAGAGATGAAGGGCAGGTGTGTGGCTGGTGCTGGCACCCAGGGAAGGTTTGGCAGGGAAAGATTTGGGACCCCGAGGGCAGGAGGTGAGACAGCATTGTCCCCTCTGCCATCAGATTGTCTCTGGCAAAGGTGTTGCCATTCACCCAAGAAACTTCCCATGATTTATGGGAGTAGCTCCAAGGTTTGGAAATGCTGTTGTTTTATCTGCAGGGAGACAGGAAGGAGTAGAGGGTGGAGGTTCACATTTCAAAATGAGTGAATATTCATTGTTCTCCCTGCAAACATCAGTGAGTGTGGTACCCGAGAATTCAGCTGACCCCGGGACAGAAATTGTGTCACACTAGAAGACGAAATTCAATCAGCCAACTGTGAAATGGAAGAATTTAATCCCACTTCAAGTGAAAAAACCCAGTGCAGCCTTAGCTCCAAAGCTGCTGCCAACGCCTCTGTCTCACCTGCAGCTGAGCCACCAAAACAAACCCTTTTTCTTCTTCCCTGTAGAAAACAATAACTTTTCCTGAGGGCTCAAATTGCTTTCCATACATGGCTTCCAGGGTAAATGTAGCCCCTGTTCCACTCAGGATTTCTACCCTCATCCCATCCTTACCTGGGGGCCCCTGGGGAATCCTGTCTGTGCCTGAAGGGGCTCCAGGAGAGCTGGAGAGGGACTGGGGACAAGGATGGAGGGACAGGAGCCAGGGAATGGCTCCCAGTGCCAGAGGGCAGGGCTGGATGGGATTTTGGGCAGGAATTCCTCCTGGCAGGGTGGGCAGGCCCTGGCACAGGGTGCCCAGAGCAGCTGGGGCTGCCCCTGGATCCCTGGCAGTGCCCAAGGCCAGGCTGGACTGTGGGGCTGGGAGCACCTGGGACAGGGGGAGGTGTCCCTGGGACAGGGGGAGGTGTCCCTGCCATGGCAGGGGTGGCACTGGATCATCCTTAATGTCCCCTCCATTCCAAACCAGTCTGGGATTCTAGGAAATTATTCTAGGATGGGTGTCAGCCTTCCCTGCTCTCAGTTGGGGGACCCACAGGATGTGATGCTCCCATCTTTGGGATCACCAGGAAGGTGCCAGCCTCCCAGTACAGTAACATATATCAGAACACTGAGCAATGGAGGTTTATCTAAAAAAAAAAAAAATCCTGGTGCTTCCAATATTATTTATGGATCCTGAGAAACTGCCACCATATGATATTATATATATATTATTTCTTTTTCCCATGTGCTTGTTTACAGCCCTTGGAATGCTGGAATGGTTTAGGTTGGAAGGGCCCCTAAAGCCCATCCAGTTCCATGGGCAGGGGCACCTTCCACTGTCCCAGGCTGCTCCAAGTCCATCCAGCCTGGCCTTGGACTGGATTTAGGGCATCCCAAACCCCACACTGGCCAGTGCACTTTGTTGTCCTAGCTGTGCTCCGCTCCACTTCTATTGATTTGCCCTCAGCTGAATTTTCTCCATTTTCTCAGTGCCTCACTGAATGCTCCTTGAAATGATTTGAGAAGTGCTGAGCTCTAATCTTTAAATCATCTGAAAAAAAAAAAGTGAAAAAAAAAAAAGGAAAAGCTGTTCTCATGATTTAGTTGATTCCACAGCTTCTGTGGAGGTATAACAAGATGAAACATCAGAAATATAGATAAGATGACATTGTGAATATATGTGATAGCTCCGTGCCTGTAAACCTTGAAAGGGGAGATGAAAGCCTGATCTGGCCCATTATGTTGGACATTAATGTAAAACTACCTGGAGGTTTTTAATGGAGCTTGTTTTATTAAATTTCTGATGCGAGTTAAAGGCCCCTCATTCGTGGCTGTATTTAAAATTCATTTTAGTGATGGCAGTGAGGCGTTTCTGCCTCTGTCTGCTCAGCTAAGCAGCACAGGGAGACGTGTTTGAGCCCCGTCTTTGCTATCTCCTGGTCTCCTGTCATTTTCCTGTACAGTTGTTGGGTTGCTCTGTAGAAAAACTGAAATAACATCATTTATTGATCACAGAGCGAGGGATTAGGTACCGTGAGCTCCAGAATGTGCAGCTGGAATCTGCTCAGCTGTTGATGATCTGTGTTAAACAACTGTGCCATACCTCCCACAACCCCCTCAGAGCGCCAGGTCCTGGTGCTGATCTTAGTCTTGGATTCAATCTCAGACCTGGGTGCCTTTAAACCCAAGGTGCTTCCTCAGCAAGGTGCATTCCTCAGGAATCACCGTCATTCCTTCAGCCCTTTGCTCCCGTGCAGGAGTGATCTCGCTCCTCCTGGAGGGCAGTGTGGAATTCCCGTGGCTGGGAGCTCTGTGAGGAGCCCGGGATGGCAGCAGGGCTGGCAGCAGGCCAGGCCAGGGCCGGGGCTCTTGGAACACTCTGGGAATTGCCAGGGAGCCCCTGCAGATGCAGGCCAGGCACAAATTAAAAAGCACTACTACAAATTAAAAAAGCTGCTTCTCGGCTGCTTTGAAACATCAGCTGTGCCCTTAAATCCCCCCACTTGCAGCTTCCCAGTCATTTCCTCCACTCAGGGAGGGAGTGCCTGAGTTCAGCTTTGAAAGCTCTTTTACCAACCCCACTGCTCCAAATCAGCTGTTTTAATAACGGTGCAGGAGCTGAGCTGTCGTATTTTTGCATCTGGGTCAGATTCAGACACGAGAATATTTAAGAGTTGAGCGAGTGCTTAGTGAGGACGTGACCTCCTGCTTGTAAAAAACAGCGGATCCAGGAGAAAATGCTGCTCCAAGGCTTTTGCTCCCTGCTGCTCACACGTGCCCTTGCTAAGTATTGAAGCTGACATTTAAAGCAAAAGGATTCGCTTTCATATTTTCTGGTTGCAAAGGGTAAAGTCCTGCAGGAGTGAGCCTTGCACCGGTCACAGACCACACTCAGCAGTTCCCAAAGTCCCCTGAATATTAAATATCATCGACCAGCTAAAACTCTGGTCATTTGAACTTCTTTTTACTGCGCTTGGGAAATGCAACAGCAAAAGGAAGAATATTTCCTCCTCTTTCTGTTTGTGTTTCAACCTCTCCGTTATTTCTCGGGCAGGCAGGTTTTTCTCAGCGCCTCGTTATCCAGGACAGCTCCTCGGAGATGGAAAAACCACTCAGACCTCTCTGGAGAGACAGGGGAGGTGTAAAGGCTGGGAACAAGTAGTGCTGCACCTTCCCTTTCTCGCTGGCTTGGTGATGGTTTGAGGTGGGAGTCTCTTCACTGACTCAAGCGTCCTTCTGTGTCAATCTCCTTCAAGCATTTTGCAACATTGTTTTAAATACAACTGGGGGAAACAAAATTTAAATATTTGTTTGATTTGCAGCATCTCCTGTGCCATTAAACAGAGGAGCTGAGCAGAAGGAAGCTGAGCTTGGGGGCTGCACTGCTCAAAAGCTCAACAGCAGCTGCTCCAGCAAATTCCCCTTTGAGTCAGTGAGTGTTGGATGGCACAGCCTGGCTTGGAAATGAAAATAATCACAGGCTCCTCAGCTGTTTGAAAGTTTTCCTAATTTTCCCCAAGTTTCAGTGCATGGCATTGCTTAGAAAAAGAACATTTCTAGTAGAGGGCATTGCTCCTTCTGCTGCAGGGGCTCAGGAGAAGCTGATCCGTGTCACCCCTGGGCACAACAGGGGCGTCCAAGGATAAACACTCCTGGAACATTTGTAAATGACATTTAAAGTGTCTCTAGGAAAAATAATTATTCAGTCATATTTTATTTTGGCCTTCTAAAAACTCTCCAGGGCTTGGAAGAGTTTATAGTCCAGTAGTGTCTCCCTCCCATTTCCAGTGTTCTGGTTGGGAAGAATCCTACTGTCACGCTGGAATCAAATTGATAATTTCAAAGTGATAACTTTCAATCAGCTTGATCATTTTCCTCAAGTCCTTCATCGTTAAAAGAACCCTTTCACTGTTAAAAGTTAAAATTATCCAGGACCACTTTTAAGATACATCCAAGGGCATCAAGCCTGCTCTTTCCTCAGAAACCCATTTTACAGTGCTTTGTGCAGAGAACTTCAATCCTTGTGCCTATACTGATTTAAAATTCTGAAGTGCACCTGAGTAGGTCCTGAATTAGTGCTTGTTTCCCCATTCCCGCATTAATGGCAAAGCTCCAGAGTTGAGGGATGAGGATCCAGAGTGGCTTGGGGTGATTTGGGGGAGTCAGGATCAGAGCTGTGAGTGAGGAGCTGGGGTTTTGCTGCCTCCAAAAATGGAATAATCTGGAAAACAGCTCCACTTCAGCAAGTGGGATCAACCTCTTCAAATTGGGAGAGTCAGGATCAGAGCTGCAGATGAGGAGCTGGGGTTTTGCTGCCTCCAAAAATGGAATAATCTGGAAAACAGCTCCACTTCAGCAAGTGGGATCAACCTCTTCAAATTGGGAGAGTCAGGATCAGAGCTGCAGATGAGGAGCTGGGGTTTTGCTGCCTCCAAAACAGAATAATCCAGAAAACAGCTCAGTTTCCAAAAGTGGGATCGACCCCTTCCCAGTGACTCTGGTTATCATCTGTGTGCCATCTCTGTTTGATAAGGTGCAGCCTTATCTGGCTCTGCTGTTAGGAAAGCCCAGTGCCCATTAGTGATATTTATTTGTCTAATAAAACACAACATCGCCAGCTTGGGCCTGTTCATTTGTATTTTACACTTCTGCTCTTTACTCTCAGTTTCTATGGGAACCTGGGCTGCTACAGCACTGGGGAATAAAGAGATGAGGAGAAGTCTTGGAAAACACAACTCCACTGAATTGCCAGGCACAAACACTCAGCTTAGAGCCAAATAAACTGGGAAGGGAACAATCACGGCAGGAGAGTTGATAATCATTGAGTCTCTCCTTGCTGAAATATCTCAGTTATGCTTTTCTACTTGGAAAATCCAGGTGTGATGCTGAGAAGCTGGGATTGAGGAGGCGATAACAGGTTGTGGTGCTTGGCTTTAAGGCTGTTTTAGTGCAGAGTGCTCCAGTGCAACTAAAAGTTTTATCAAACCCTTCTCTTCTTGGTGTAATTAATTACAGCTGATGAGGTGGAAACATGATTCATGTGTAATTCTCTGCATGAGAAACACACTCCAGGTTGCCCATTCCAGGGGTCCTTCAGGACCTGCTGTTCCTCTCCATGGTTAATGCAGATGAGCTGAAATAATGAGCAGGAAATAATGAGGAAAATCCCCTTAAAGAAATTCCTTGCAGCACCAAGATTTGAATTCTGGACAAGATGCTGGACTGAGGCTTGGGCTCAATGATCTGACAAGTCTTTTCCAACCTAAATTACTCTGTGTTTGCATTTCAACCTGACTTGGAAGGATGTGGGTGCAGTGCTCTGAATACAGAGTGTCAACAAGGTGAAGATGAATTTTTCATCTTCCAAGAGGTCTGTGTTTAAAACCCAGCAGATTTGGTGAGGATATAAAAAGGCTTTTGAAACTCTTGGCCCAGAGAAGCTGTGGCTGCCTCTGGAGCCCTGGAAGTGTCCAAGGACAGGGCTGGGAGCAGCCTGGGACAGTGGAAGGTGTCCCTGCCATGGCACTGGATGGGCTTTACGGTGTCTTCCAAACCATTCCATGATTGTGGGATTTTAACAGGGTCACCTGCTGAGCCCCAGCAGAGCCTCTGATGTTGGAGGCTGCAGGAGAACAGCCGTTCTTCCCTTAGGCTGAAATGGGCTCATCCTCCCATCCCTGTATCCAGGGGAGAGTTTTGGAGCCCTGGCAGCTTTGGAAATACCACGGCTGCTGTCCAAAGGCCTCGCATAGAAAGCCTTAAAACCCGCTCTGCTAAAAAATAAACAGAGAGACACATATTTTGTGCTTTAATAAGCTAAAACATTGGACCCTACTTAAAAAGCCAGTTTTGATTTAGTCCTGAGGGATGCAGACATTCCTAATCCCCACGTACGGCTTACAAAGGAGCTCTGCCCCCCCGCCTTGCCTGGTGTTAATCAGGCTGAGGTGCCTGACAGCAAAATCTCACAGAATTACATTTGTTTGGCACAGAGCTGAGTTCAGGCCTCCCCTGATTCGTTTTCAGTCAAAGGGAAGCTCATTTGAAACCTCCACTGCTAATTCCAGGAAAGGAAGGAGGCATTAAGGCTCTCCTGGGAGTTTCAAGTGACAGCAGAGCCATTAGCAGAGGGGAAGTGCAGGAAGATGATCTTTATCAGAAACCACATGTTTGGCTGTACAGCCCAACCCCAGGAATCACTGTTTGCCCCTTGGTCAAAGATTGTTTTGTTACATTAAAAAAATAAGTGTTTCTGGGTCTCTCATCCTCTCAGTGGGCAGCAGGCAGAGCTTGGGTGTTTACTGAAGATGCTGAAAGAGGCAGGAGAAAAACCTACTTGTACAGGAAGAAATCATCCTGTTTGAAAATAGAAAAGGGCTTTTGGAAAGGTTTTGTGTAGACTGACCACTGGAGAAGTGAAGGCCTTTGTAAAGAGTCTCTCTCCATCTTTCTTGGGGAATCCCTTCAGGCACTGGAAAGCCACAATTACAGCTTCTCCTCTCCAGGTGAACAATCCCAGCTGTGCCAGCAGAGCTGCTCCATCCTCTGCTCATCCTGGTGCCTCCCCTGGGCTCTGTGCAGCAGCTCAAATCCTTGCTGTGATCTGGGTTTTGTCTGGAGTGCTCACAAAAAGAAGGGATCGTCCCCTTGGGAGGGCTGAGATTTCTGCTGGAAAAGCACGGGGAGGGTGGGTTTGGTTTGTTCTGCTCCTTCTTGTAATGCCTTTCCAGGAGCTCCTGCAAACCCACCAAGCCTCCAGAGGCTGCCAGAGCGTTCCAGGGAACATCACCACACATCGCTCTGCTCCTTCACAGGCTTCCTGTTCTCCTGAGGAGAACAACGGGCCTTTGACCTGGTCCCAGACATCCCATGGGTGATCCGTCCCAGGGGACACCTCCAGTGTATCTTCACTTTCCACACCAGGAAACAGAGCTGAAGAGAGGAAGGGAATTAACCAGAATTCATGAAAAATAACAGGTCTGACACCATCCTGCCCTCTCCCATCTTCTGGCAACAAAGATAACAGGCAGAAAAGCAGCCTGATTGGGAAGAGCTTCACCTGCAGAACTATTTCCCCTGCAAGGAGCTCACACTGGGTCTTCATAGCACAGAATTAGGCTGTAAAAGTCAGGTGCTTAAATGTGGAGAGTTCCTAGAGCAGGGCGTGTTCAGCATTATCGCAGATATTAAACATTCAGATAGTCCAAAAACCTCTGGATTTTAGTGAAATGATGTCTCCCTTTACTAAACAAGCTGTGAAAATGCTGAGTTGTGGGCAATTTTCAGGCTGGAGAGTCCCATCTTGCTCAGCCATGACTCCCGTGGTGCTGTATAAAACCAGAGTGATGTCCTGCTGCTTTCCTGGTGATCCCTGACATTCCAGCCTTCCTCTAGCCCATCAGCATGGGCTGATGCTTTCCTGGGCTTGTCTTGAGGGGAAATCATCCCAGAGCCTGGTTTTGGTACTGGAAGTTTGTGTTATTTTTTTCTATCTTGTTTGATTGGACAAGCACTGAGATGCTTCTGCCAGGCCCTTCCCAAGGTCCTTCTGCAGCTCATTCTGGTTCACTCTGTTTTGTTTCTGCTGCTATGAGTGGCTGAACGTTCACAGAAACCTTTATCCATCTGAATTTTGACTCAAGCAGCAGCAGCCCCAGCCTCAGGGTCACAGGTGGTGACCATGAGAAGGTCATGAGAAAACCTCTCCTTTTTTCTCCTGGGAGCTTCGTGTCTTTATTGGCCTTTGCTGGGGAACATTCTGAGAGAGTTTTTGGAGACCACATCAACTCTGTGGAGCAGATCAACCTTAAGTGTGACCCATCAGAGTCACCTCCATGTGTCCCGTTGTGGGAGACAGTAAATTAGTTTTATTCTACTCTTGATGAGGGTTTTCACTAATAAAGGTACAGACAATGCAAGCCAGAGGTCCCCAGGTCAGCTCTGCAAGACTGTCACACAATCCAAGGATCCCTGAGGCTGGCAAAGCCCTCCAGGATCATCCAGCTCACCCTGTGCCCCAGCCTGGTGAGCCCAGGGCAGGGCCCGGCGCTCGGCCTTGCTGAGCCTCAGCCATGGATCCTGTCCTGATCCCTCCAGCACTCCACACTCCCAGCAGAAATACTTCACAGAGTTTTGTTGTCTCCTGAGGGAGCAGTGAGGATGTAAATCTCCTGCTCCATGCAAATGTATGGAATTCCAGTATATCTGTGCTACCTACAGAAAAGCACTGTCAGGAAACGAGGGGACCCTGGAGCGCCGCAGGTGATGCGGGGAGGCAGAGGGGCACTGGGGAGGGAGGCATGGCTGTGGGGACAAACTGTAAATGCTGCAGTTGTTTGAAGAAAATAATTAGGAAGTGTTGAAAGAAAACGGAGCTGCTCCATAAAAGCAGAACAGAAAGCAAATGAGAGTGTGGAGGAGCACACGGTTGTCCCCAAAGGCCGGGCCTTCCTGGGGCTGTTCAGGGCGTGTGGCAACGGGCTGAAGGGTCATTCCTGGAAACGTGGGATATTCCTGCCCTCCAGTGGAAAAATGGGAAAGTGCTGGATAATGGACGGGAACCTTCAAAGGGATGATGAGAAGCCCTGAGGAAGTTCCTTGCTTTTGATCCACTGTCCTCAGAGCTGTCCCTGGAGCAGTGTGCCCATCCCTTGGTCCCCTCTGCGTTCCCCACCCCAGAGCTGCTGCTGTGTCCATATCCCATTGAATTTTCCAGAGCTGGGGTGAGATTTCAGTGTTGGGAACATGCCTGGCAGGGGCTTTGGGAGAGCACTCATCAGCTCCTGGGATGGCACGAGCCCTTCTCCAAACCGAGCTGAGTGCGTGGGAGGTGTTTTAGGAAATATTGTGCTCCATCAGAAAAGGAGGAATGATGTTGAGCTGCTGCGATGGGCAGGATTTGGTGCCAGGATTCCCCAAATGAGCCAGGTTGCATCTCTCTCCCAGCCAAGGAGTTATCTGAGGTAAAAAAATGCTGGCAGTTCAGGTGGTTTGTTCGGTTCCTTGTTCTTCTAAGCCCTTCCTGATTAGCACAGGACAATATTCCAGTGTTGTCAGAGCACTTGGGAGTTTCTCCTGCGGTGAATTCTGGCAGAGCAGCGAGAGCTCTGTTCTTGCCTGGCTGCCATGTGTCAAATAAATAAATGCCTGGTAAGAACTTCCTTTTATCTGGTCAGGACAAGCTGTAAGATTGAGCAGCTCCTGTCTCACCATGTCAGACACAAACAGCTGTCAGGGCAGGCTGGGAAGCACAGCTCTGGGGTTTAATGCTCGTGGACACTCCAAGGAGGGGTCTGGAGTTTCCCAGTTTCCCCCAGTTCTGTGCAGATCTGTTGGAAGTGCATCCAGCTGGGTGCTGTCTCTGCCTGTGCCCTCCAGCAGGTGTCTGCAGGGAGAAGAGCAAAGAGGTGGTTATTGATTTATTAATTGGGAGCCTCTGGTCTCCGGTGATTTGGGACTCGGGCACTTCCTGCTGTCAATAGATTGGAGCATTCCTTGGTGGGTTTCTCTTCCCTGAATCTGCACAGCTGCTTTCCATGGCATACCCTGACCTTTTCAACTTTGATCCTCTCTGCCAGACTTGTCTTTTCCACCAGCACAGAATCCAGTCCACATCTGTGCTCCTCACTTTCCAGCACCTTTTCCAACCTCACTCCTTAGCTTTTGGGGTGAGGGCAGTAAAGGTGGATGAATGACCATCACCACCTGCTTTTGCAGGATTTTTTTCCCCCTCACTTCATTCCTACAGGATTTCAAGTGTAGGTATTACCTTGTCCCTCGGTGTCTTTAATTCCTCGTTTTTCAGGTTTTCGCCTCGGGCTTTTGTTTGCCGGTTTTAGTGGTTTCATATCCTTGACCAATGCTGTCATTTTACTTCTTCTCCTTGTTTTTCCAGTTCCTCCCTAAAGATGTTCAGCAGGAAGGATTTGAGCACTGCTGGCCTCGCTCCTTTAGGAAAATGAGCCATGCATTTCCTATTTGGAACTTTTTTTTTTGTTTTAATCAATACACAGACCCTCCTTATATCCTTTCTGTAAGAGCCTTTCAAACCTTGTCAGATGCTGTTAGGAAATCCAAGCCAACTGTATCCAGCAGATCCCTCCTTCCCATGTGCCTGGGGAGTCCTTCAAAGAGCTCCAGTAGGCCTGGGAAGCGCCTTGGCTCTTCCCCAAAGAGCTCTGATTTATCCATGTGTCAAGTGCTTCTGTTAGGACAGATGTTGGGTTCAGGGGACCAGCGGGCTCTGGATCCCATCAAAAAGCCACTTCCATCCTGGAGGTCGCACAGAAGTGCTGGGGGAGGCCCATCTGCTCCCTTGGTTGACTTGGGTCCCCTTCTGACACTTTGGTGGGGTTCCCCCGGAGCTTCCCTGGGAAGGCAGATGTGCCGGGAGGGTCTCCCCGAGACCTTCCACGTTGAGCCCAGGGGTAAAACATGCACTGAGCTTCTCTCACGTGGCTTTGTTCTCCTCGGTGGGCTCTTTCCAAAGGGTCTCTGTAGGGTCTCTACACCCCATGGTCAGGCTCGTGCTGCTGCTGTGGTCAGGAAGGGTTTATTATTTGGATTGAAGCCTTTTGAAGTTGTTATTTGCCTTTTTTTGTTCTGTCTTATGCAGTTTTTCTTTTCAACTGGACACGACTGAGTTTTTTTTTTCGTTCCTCTTTCTTGATTTGTTTGAAATTACTTTGTATTTGAAGGGCGCTCTTGCTTTTAATATCTTGGCTCCTGCTGCCACTCAGCCGCTCCAAATTCTTGCTGGCCTCTCCTAGATCCACACTGGGTGTGTTTGCTGTGTCCAGATCCCCACGTGCCACTGATGCCTTAAGTTTTAGCTTTTCTATTTTTCACACTCTGTGCTGGTTCAGTGTGCAGTTCTGGGTTTCATATTCAGGGTTGCTGAGCTCTCTGCACAGAGCAGGGACACAAAACAATTCCTTTCCAGCTGGGACCAAGGACAAATTTGAGGCCCAAGAGTGGAAACAGCAGTGAAGGCAGAGAGGGAACAAGGAGGATGGAGCTTCATCAGCTGGAGCTGGAATTGGACAATGAACTCCAATGTGCTGATGGACCCAAACCTATCAAAGTGTGAGGCCTGGTGCCCGGGATCCATTTTGTGCCCATTTGTGGGTTTGACTTGGGTGCAGCCCCAAGGGGTTCCTGCACTGCCCCAGCTGGATCCTTTCAATAAATCCCTTTTATCCTTTTATTCCACCTGATCTCCTGGTTTCCAGGTCAGCCTTCCTGGGCTTCACCACTGCTTAGATTTAATTATCTTCATCAGCTCTCTCAGCTGCTCTTCAAATTCCCTTTTGTGGCTTTTTAAGTGCTGCTTTCTCCAGCAGTGTTAGATCATAGCACATCATGCTTTTTCTCTTACAAGGAGGTTCTCCCAAAGGTAGGACTTTGAATTGGGCCTGGCTTATCTTTTCTTATCTGTCATGTGGCTGTGGCTGCCCCTGGATCCCTGGCAGTGCCCAAGGCCAGGCTGGACTGTGGGGCTGGGAGCACCTGGGACAGGGGGAGGTGTCCCTGCCATGGCAGGGGTGGCACTGGATGGGCTTTGAAGTCCTTTTCATTCCAAAGCATTTTGTGGTTCCATGAAATGCCCCTCAGCAGCCCTTGGAGGAGGAACACAAGTTCTCCTAAGGTAGAGCTCTGCCCTGTAGCAGCTGCCAGCTGGAACCCCTCTTGCAAGGAGTTTTGTCCCAGAGGCTTTGGGCCACTGGAAAAAAGAACTGAGGGCAAAACATTGACAGAGTTGTCTGAAACCCCTGGGACTTGAACAAATGCACAGTAAGTGGTGAACACAGCGAGTCGGACAACTAAGTGTGTCTGACATGATCAGTTTATTGATCTGTTCCCCACATTCCTTAAAAAATTTAAGAGGAGAAAGCTGCAACCGAGTCCTTTAAGGTGAGCATCACCGTTGCCATGGTGACCTTTCCCCACACAGGTCCTGCCTGGAGGCTGGAGGCAAAAGGGCTCCTTGGAGCTCAGCTCAGGCACTTTGGGGGCGCTGGGATCTAATCAGCACTTTGCACATAGCAGTTCAGGGAGATTTGGTAGAGCACAAGCATGGTTTGAGCAATTTCAAGCTGTAATTAGGCTGAGCGTTCCTTGAGATCGTGTCTGGCTTTCCAAGGGTGGAACCGAGGCTCTTTCTCAATGAATCCCAACAACTTTCCCTGAAATACCGTTGGTGTTGTTCAATGGTGCCTTGGGATCCAGTTTGGCAGGTGGGATTTACTGCCCTTGCAGAGTTCATTTGGAATTTTAATGCAAAATCCTTGCTCTCCTCAGTATCCGCAGCAGCCTGGGTTCCCCTCGATGTATTCCAAAGAGAAAAAAAACCCCAAGGGATCTGTAGGGATTGCCTCTGAATTCAGTCAGAAAAGTGAAAGGAAAAACCCTCGATGCCTTCTTTTCCAGAGATTTTGCTGTCTATAGATCCAAACTGTTGAATCCAAAGCTAATGAGGAGAAAAGAGGGAATTGCCTCCTTCCTGACCCAAATACTCCCTTTTTTCCCCTTCTAAATTTATTTAGAATTATAAGTCTACATTTATTTTCCACTGCCTTTGTGTTCTTCCTTTAGGAGCTGGGGGGGAGGGGGTGAGTGTTCCCACAGAAATGCTGAGTACACCCAAGATGCAGCTGCTGAATATGGGGCTTTAAATCCCAGTTTCCCCAGGAATCCATGATTTGAATATGAAATTATTTGGCTGTTNTATATTATATATTTTTATGGTTTATATATTTATAGTAAATAGCATACATAAATACCATTTTACTGATCTTCCATTTAATATCAAATATTCTGTTCACTGGAATGAAACAGGGTTGTCAAGGTCCGAGTGGGTGCCATGAGAGGTCTTCTGCTTCCCTTAGGATTTTGTTCACAGGGCCAGGCTAGAATGTGATATGAGGCATTTCTTTGGCCTCCAGCTAAAATCATGCAGATTTTAAAATGAGAGACACCAGGAAAAAGGGAGGGAAAAGAGAGGGAACAACCCCCATCCTTAAGCAATATCCTTTAATACTGCACAGAACAGGAAACTCCGCCAGAGGAAGGAATACTCCACATCCTCCCTCCGCCCCTTTTAATTAAAACGGATTAAAATCGGGGGGGTTTAATCAGACTATGCTGTAGGGTGTCTTGTTTGAACTATTTCAGGACATTTTGGCATGAGGACTAGTACAAACGTTGCTTTACCCGGGGCTGAATCCAGCGCTTCCCAGAGAAGGAGGTGGGGAGAGTCCTGTTGGAAGCATGGAGCTGTTTCCTTAGGAGTTCAGGACAAACATGTGCATCTGGAAAACAAATACACATTTCCATGGTGACCTCCCTGTGACTTCCAGAGAAAATCAGGGACCGTGCTCCCTAAAAACCCACCCTGTGCTCTCCTGAGAGCCCTTGGGCTCAGATCTCTGCAGAGTTCCCATCAGTTGGCATTTTCTATCCTCTTTTTTTTCTTATTTTTTGGCTCTTCCACCAAAATTGTGGCTTTTTCTGGCCCATCGGCATCTTGTGGATGTGTAATGGACAATTCCACAATTGGGGAGCAGAGGGTTGGGATTTTGGGAGCTCATACTCCTGGGGGAGTTGTGAGCTTTATAGGGAGTGATGCGCTTCTCTGTGTTACAAGAGGAGAGGATCCCATGTGAATATCTGGGGAAAAAAGGGTGACATTTGCACTTGAAGGGGTTTTCTCTCAGATGAGGTCCCACTGTGGCGTGGGAGGCCCTGAACCCAGCAGCACAAGGTGTTTGATGAGGTATCACCAATCCCTTGGCACGTTTGGCGCTTCAACAAAACTCACTTCAGAAAATCCAGGTTTTTCAAAGATCCTGGATGAGGAGAAGCACTTTCTGAGCTGCTTGGGCTGCATTTCAGTGTGTTCAGTTACAGTTCTGGCTGAGATCTGCGCAACATCCAAGCCTCCAAAGCCCCATCATTCCAACAAATCTCCTTGTTTAACTACTGAACCAGCTTGGGATGAGCTCAGCTTGCTGCAGCAGTGCAATAGCATGTTGTGGTGCTGAGTTCTCACTGAAAAGTGATTTGCTTTAAAAAAAAGGAGAGGGGACAAATGAACCTGTGGGGTTTTTAACCCTATATTTTTAATTTCAGCTCTCCTTCCCCTTCCAGAGGAAGTTAGAGATGCCGTGGCTTTAAAGTCTGGTTTAGCTGCCCCTCAAAGCTCCCTTTCTGTAAGCAAATCTGAAGCAGGGGGTGTGCAATTTTCTCCTGATGTGACAGGCTGTGAGTTCAGGTGCTGGGACATCCAAGAGAAATCCCAGCACTGAAAACATGGGCTTGAAAAGAAATCCAGCCGTTCTTTTCCATGCAATGGTCCCTGCAGCTGCTGCTTCAAACCCAGCGGCACCACCAGCGCATGGCTTTTAAAAATCCTGAGGAAGAAGCTCTTAGTTTGGATTTTTGAAGGTGTCAGATGTGAAAGGCAGTGAGAGGAGCAGCTAAATCAGGAATTAAAGCCACCTCAGAAGGATGGGCTGGAAGGAGGACACCCGACCTAAGAAATACCTGGGTTATTATTCCCAGCTGTTTGCCCTGGATTCATCCACAGATCCATCCTTCTGCTCTTTTGATGTGGTGGTTTGCAATTAAAGAAAAAAAAATTGAGAGTAGAAGATGAGATTGATGTTCTCCTCCTTGGCCTTCCTTGGGGCGGGGCAGAAAATCCTGCTGTGGAGGTAAATCCTCTCTGAGCAGCAGGGGAAGGGAAGGGAAGCTGTGGCAGCCCTTCCACCGTTTGCTGCATCTGCCCCTCCTTACATCACTTCCAACAATGAAGCCTCCGGGTGACAGGAATTCCAGCCATGTCCCTGTCACTTCCCATTATTCACCTTTGCTCAAATCTGTGCTCTTCACACAGCACAAATCCAGTCTAGGGGGCTTTGCGTGGTTCCAGGGTCCCCTGGATTGACCAGACCCAGGTGGGTCATTTCATCCCAGCTAAAATATAGACAGGCAGATGGAGAGTAGGAACAGTCACAGAACTGAAGATTTGGGGGAATTTTTGCTTTCTTTTGCACAGAATGCTTTTAAGTGCCCCGTCAGCTGAAGCAGCATTTAATAAGAAATAAATTGTGGCTGCCCTGTCTCGGAAGTGTTCAAGAAAGGGTTTGGAGCAACCTGGTCCAGTGGAAGGTGGTTGGAACAACATGATGGTGCAGGTCCTTTCCAAGCCAGACTGCTCCATGATTCTTTGACCCCTTTAGAATCTCGCTGTATTTTAAAGCTGTAAGGAGAAGGCTTTTAGTGGGCACAGAAATAAGGTTTAATTTTGGGATGCATTTCCCTCCTCACCCCACCCAGGGGTGGATCTCGGGCTCTTTTCACCCGTGTCTCCTTGCAGGCTGGCTCTCATCATCCCCATCCAGGTGCTGCAGCTCCACTTTTCCCAATTTTTGCAGAGATTCCGTAATTTCCTTCATCATAAATGCATTTCCTCAGTGGCAGAGGAGGTAGTGACCAGGCTGACCAAGAAAACAAATAAATGGCTGCTTGTTAAACAAAGCTGGTGTCTGCCAGTGGGGAAGGCTCCCAAATTCTGGGTTTATTCCCCCAAACTGGTGGCATTTGCTTGGATCAGGGTGCTGGGTTCCCATTTGGTTGCAGTTCCTGGCTGGCTGGCTGGCTGCAGGTGGAGAGGAGCCAAGTTTTCTCTGGAGAAGACAGTTTGCTAACAGATGTCTGATGTTTCCCAACACGGTTAGGATGGGAATCAGGAGCTACTTCAGCAGAGCTGAACAGTTGGGTAATTGTAAACCTTTGCTCCTCGCATTTTCTCATTTATCAGCTGCCTGGGTAACACAGTTATTTCATTCTTTTTGTCGTTGTTCATAGCTTAAGGAGGCAAAGCTTGGAATACCTCTCAGAGCAATCATCATCCTAGGAGGCAGTGGCTCATTTAGGTGCTGGGAAACCCCCAGCAGTGTGAGGAGCCACAGGATTTCCTGTCCCTTTGGGCACGGCATTGCCCAGATATTTGTGCTGTGGCTCCTGCACTGCCATGTCAATGGTCTGGATTGATATTGGAATGAGGAGATCGGGACGCTGGGCTGTTGGAAGGTGGAATTTCCTCCCCAGCCAGATTACTCTGGTGTCTTGCACGTGGTGCCTGTCCCTGCCCAAGAGGAGGCTGAGGCAGGGCAGCTCCTCAGGAGCGGGTGTTTTATTTGGAGGCTGGGAATGCAGTGGTGTTTCCAAGCCCCGGCTCCTCCAGAGCAGCTTTCAGGCGGTTTCTGCCATTCCAGTCTGCAGGAAATCTTGGAGAAGAGCTTGGATGCTCCTGCCTGACTCGGGGCTGAACATCTCCTGTGCTGCTCTCTGGGGTCCCACTCTGCTGTCAGCCCCAGGAGGGGGCTGTGAGCTCTGCCAAGGCCGGGCTTGTGCCAGTAGGTGACAAAAACCCGCTTCAATGAGCAAAAAGCCGCATTAGGGGCACACTGGGAGCTGATTCCTGGTGTCCCACCAGCTCCTGTCAAAAGCTCACCCTTCATTTTAAAAGCCCTTTATTAAAGAACAGGCTGTTTGTTGTTTTGGATCACACATTCCCCATATCTTTTCTTTTTGAGCATTTCCAGCTATGATTTTCCAGGCATTTAGACCTGGGATGAGCAGCACAATTACCAAAATATCCAGGGAAAGGCTCTTTCTTAAATACAGCTAATTCAACTGGAGACAAACTAGCCCAGAAATCCCAGCACAGGAAGTTCAGGCCTCGTGTCTGCACAGCTCCAGCATTGGGAATATTTGTATTTTCATCATTTTATTGAAGATATTTATCCTCCAGCTTAGCAGGTTTGGAATGCATAATGACTTAATTTGTAGGAATTTGGTGTTTAGGTGGACTTGGACTTTTGTAGCTGGGAATAAAATAGAATTTCAGTGGGATTGTTGTTAGTGGGCACGGCAAGGGCTTGTTTGCTTGATTTTACCTGTGTTTTGGTTTTGCTGCATGCTTTTGGCATTTCTTTTGGGGTTTGGAGGCTTGTTGCACTGTGTTTAGAACAAGATGCATCCAGTTTGTCTCATCTGTTTTGCTGCACTTGCACGTGCTCGCTACATCCAAGGAGTGTGGCAGAGGGAATCAGCCAAGGGATTTCCAAAAGCAATCCCAAGAATGCAGCGAGTACTATTCTAAGCAAAAATAATACAGTTTTTTGACACGTTCCAATGCAAATCCAGAAGATTTCAGCTTCCTTAGCTGGGAAGGTGTCCCTCCCATGGCAGGGAGCTTAAAATCTGATGGTCTTGGAGGTCCCTTCCAACCCAAACGTTGTGTGACCCTGGCCCTGAAATTTTAAGTCTGTTTGTGCATTGGCAGGAAATTTTCCACACCGGGATTTCGTTTTCTTGGCATTTGGAAATCATTCAAAGTGTTGAACTGCTCTGTGCATTGATCATGGGAATGAGAGGCGCTCAGCGCTCCGTCACCCCTGACATGATGGCTGTGCTGTGCTTTGAAAGGGGACATTTCAATCCTTTCTCAGTGCCAGCTCAGCGTTCCCCTCGTGACCAGCACCAAGGGATCAATGAGCAGCTGTGGCACACAAGGTTATCCCAAGTTCACAGCGGGCTCCGCGCTGATTGCCTTTCCAGAGTCGGATGCAGCGGGAGCAAGGTCACCGACAGGATCTGGTGACAGCATATAAAATAAAGCAGAGCTGAAGTCATTTGTTGACAGCACCCCCTGGGGAGAATTGTGCTTTATTGCCTCAGATTTGGGGTGACCTTTCACACTGTTGAACTGCTGTCTGTAGGTTTCCCTTTTCACTTGGAAAAAGATGGAGTTTTGCTCTCTGTCCCCCATTGGCAGTGAGGTTTTAAACAGAGCAGAGGAGGTGGTTAGAAGGGACTCTATGGGTAAATCGGTTCATGGTGCTAATGAAATAATCAGGGTGGCAATGTCCCAGAGCTGGCCAGGTGACTACGAGAGTGGCACAGTGGCTCATCATCTCACTGCTGTCACCCTGCTGGCACAAATGAAGCCTCCAGTGATTATGTCCTACTGTTAATTGCAAGCTATTCCAGCTGAAATGAAGCCCTGCGCCCTCCAGGCCTCCCTCCATCACCCAGCCTGTTGCCATGAAGTCACCCTCAGCCAAAGGTCGGACACGCGCCGGGACTCTCCGGCAGCTGAATGTCACATTTTATGGAGGGGGCGGATCCCGCTCATCCATTTCCCCTCCACGCCTTTCTAAAAATACCCTAAACCTTAACAAGGAGCTATTTTGGGGGAATGGTGGTCATGGATAGGAATGGGAAGCTGGTTCTGGCTTGCATGGGTTGGCGCTGGGTGCTCCTTACTCAGGGGCTTGGTGTCGTGGGGAGGTTGGCCATGGGATAAACGGAGAGCATTGGCATTTTGGGACCTCCTGGCTTGGGATGGCTGCTCTGAGTGGGTTTACAGGAGGAGAACAAGTGAAGATACCCTTGTAGGAATGTTGGTCTGTGGCCGAAGTAATTCATTTCAGGCATTTGCAGCTTATCAGATCTGATTTCATAAAACCTGGCTGGGATTTCTCTCCAGGGACCTTTAGTGATCCTGCCACTTCCAATAAACATTTATAGAAACTGCTGCCAGCCTGTGCGTATGAGAAACTCCTAGGAGAGACTTTTATCTTCCAAAAATCCTTCAAGACACCAAAATACTTAAAAGCAAACCCCACCCAGGAGAAGATGGATGGAAAGCGCCCAGCTGTAGCCTCGGGAGCTGGACTGCGGTGCCAGGCGTTGTCCTTGCCCCCTCAGTAGGGATGTTTGGTATTCCCCCCTGGAAGAGCATGTCCTGTGGAGCCACACTGGGGTTGGGAGCAGCAGAATGCTGAGCTGAAGGCCAGTTTTGAGAGCTGGGATGGAAGTGCAGCAGGTAAAGGCTGGCCCAGGCTCCCACAGTTCAGGGGCGGCAGCGCGCATTGCTCAGGTTTGCACCTCTAAGAAATTTCCGTTTTTTCGCCTCAAAACCTCCAGATACGAAGCCGAAGCTGCCTTCTTTGCCAACCTGAAACTGTCGGATTTCAACATCATCGACACCCTGGGAGTCGGAGGGTTCGGCAGAGTGGAGCTGGTAAGTGACCTCCTCTTCTTTGTGTGACATCCTGTAACAACTTCTGGGTTTAAGGATTCATTTGCTTTGTTATCACACCCCGATAACCCTGAGAAAAATGATCTGCTGGGATTATCTAGTGAAGAAAGCTGACTTACATTTCCTGAGACATAAAAAATGTACCAATAAATGCTTTGCAGTAGCCGAGAAGGATTTATGTCCTAGGCTGAGAGAGGAGCACGCATCTCTTCTCTCTCTTAAGTGGTTTGTGGCATTGATTTATAGCCTTTTAAAAGCAACCTGGAGAATCGGGTGAGTGCTGGGATTGGAAGAGCAACCTAAAAATCTTATTTAACCAGATCCAGCATAATAGTAGAAAGCCTCTCCTACACATCTTTTATTCAGGTCTAGAGTGGTTGCACTTGGTTGTCCTCAGAGCTGAACATTCAGCGCCTGACCCATGACAGTACATCCCAGAGAGGGCCTGTTTTTGTGCAGAATCCTAGAGAAAAGACAAAATCCGAGCCTGATTTTTGCTCTGCTTGGCTTTGGAGCTCTGTGGTCTCCTTTAAAGCAGAAGCCTGAGCAAGTGGCGACCTGTTTGTAGCACCAAGGCAACACAAAACCTCGGAGTAGGAAGAGGGAGTCGGGTTCCACCACGGAGGAGCTCCGGACACCGGACACTGGTGCGGGATGTCAGGAACTGCTGCGAGCCCGGGCAGAACGGGAGCAGAGTTACTGTTGCCACCACAAAACCTCAGGGAAGCCCCCACTCCCTAACCCTGTGGGAGCCCGAGGTGGCTGGGAGCTGGAAAACGGGCAAAACGAGGCGGTTTTGGTGGTTATTTGTGACGTGAAGAGTAAATCCGGTGTGCAGAGCTCAGCTTGCTCCTCCCTGTGGATCATTCCTGACTTTTCCTGGGTGGGTGTGAAATCCTGTGGAGGAGAGAGCGTCTGTGGGAACACTGGTCCCTTCCTGGCGTCGGGGGTTTAATGGCTGGTTATTTTGTTTATGAATATTTAATTTATGAGTATTTTGAAGGAGTCACCTGCCGAGGATGCCTTAGAGCAGGAGGTTGTGCTCAACCTCTCCTTTGAAGTCCCTCCCTCCTCTCCTGACACCGGGGATTTGCCTCCTGAATTAACATCTGGCTTCTCCACGCTGTAGTGAGGGACCCCTGGTGTGTGTGGGGCTTGTTTTGGGCCTTGTGCAGGTTTTGGGTTCGTTTCTGAGGGGTTTTGCCAGCCTCGAGGTGTTCTGGGGAGGAGCAGGGGTTTGTCTGCGAGCAGGGCCCTCAGCGGCGGCCACGGCCTGTGTCAGCTTTAGGTGACACCAGCTCCAGCCGGTGGTGTGTGACCCTGGCCCAGGCGAGGGGAAGAGCAGGGGGTGTTATTATCATAATATTTCTAGTGGAAATATTCCATTCTGAGCATGGAAACACCTCCTGTTCCACATGAACGTGGTTCACGCCTCAGAAGCCTCCAAGAAGCCCCAGAGCCTCCTGGCTGGGAAAAACATTCCGAGAGATTTTCTTTGGGGCTGGGTGCCCCTCTCCTGAGCAGGAGAATGCTGGATGAGCTCATTTTTTGTAGCTCTTAACTGGCACTGAACTGCACACAAATTAAACATATTTGAAAGTGCAGCTCAGCACACCACATCCTTGCCTCCTGCACTCCTCCTGGCTTCGTGGTGGCCCCAAAAAGCAAAATTCCTTTGCAATTTGGAGATTTCTGAAATCACAAATAGAAACATGCACATAAAACGTTTCTAGCCATGTTTTACAGGCTCTGTACGAAGTGGTCACAATGGAATTTTTCAGCTTTATTTGTGTTTCAAGAGAAATCTGGCCCAGTTTCTGAGGTGTAATTGAATCTCTTCCAGGCCCCAGCCTGTGTTGTAAACAAAGCTATTAATGAATTAATTAGATAATGAGGGAAAACCCACTGCAATTGTCTTCTGAGAGCCTGACAGATGCAGAATACAAATATTTATTGGTGGAAACTTCCAACTGTGTCCAATTTCCAATTCCCAAGCGAGCTGCTTTCCCTAGATACTGCAAAGTTTTTTACTAGAAAGATCATCTTTTTCTTGGAAATCTCCTCATTTTGGGGTTTAATTGTCCAGAATTGCCTTGAGCTGTGCCTGGGGAGGCTCAGGCTGGACATCAGGAGGAATTTTTCCATGGAAAGGGTGCTCCTGCGCTTGTTGGAGAAGGGAATATGCTGCAAATGTTGGGAAGGGATGGCAAAAAATGGGTCAGATCATCCCCAGGATTTCGCTGAGCTCAGAAAGAGTGACATTGTCTGATGAGTTTGGGGTTTCCTTGGGTACCTGATCTCAAATCCCTCACTGAAATCCCCAAATCTTCCCCCCTTCATAGCAACCAAAAGATCCATTGTTTCAAAAGCCAAAGAATTCGCAGAATCCCAGGATCCCTGAGGCTGGAATCCCTCCCATCCCACGGAGCCCGAGCTGTGCCCGGTGCCCACCTGGTCCCCAGCGCAGAGCTCTGAGTGCCACCTCCAGCCCTTCCTGGGACACCTCCAGGCACGGGCACTGCAAACCTCCCTGGGCAGCCCCTGCCAAGGCCTGAGCGCCCTTTCCATGCAGAAATTCCTGCAGCTGGCCGAGCTGAGCCTCCCCTGGCCCAGCCTGAGGCCGTTTCCCCTTGTCCTGTCCCTGTTCCCTGGAGCACAGCCCGACCCCCCCTGGCTGATTCTGGGGAATTCTCTTCCGTCCTGGGAGAAGGGGAACCTGGTCAGCGGGAAAAGCAGGAAAATCAGGAAAAGCAGGAAAAGCAGGCTGTCCCCTCTTGCTGAGCAGGAGCAGTCACTGCTCTGGGTGCTCAGCAGTTCAGCTGTCAGGATCACAAGGGCTCAGCTTGCAAACGCTGCTCTCAGCAACAGCTGCTGCTATTTTTGTTATTTCCACCGGATCGAGCTGGGAACCAGGGAAAATGCAGGAACTTGGGAATGCCCAGCAAGCAGGAGCACTTGGAATTCAGCTCCCAGAGCACTGCTGTTGAGTCAGTTCTTATTTAGTGTGATGGGGAAATAGCCATGTCTCAGCAGAGCATGGATTTCTGGCTCCTTTCTATTGGAAGAGTTCCACAGGAAGCCAAAGTCCTTTGGAAAAACAGCTTTGTTGTTGTGGAGGTTCAGAGGGACACAGAGGGAAACTGTGGTGAGAAACACCCAGTGCCACCCCTGCCAGGGCAGGGACACCTCCCCCTGTCCCAGGGATACCTCCCCCTGTCCCAGGTGCTCCCAGCCCCACAGTCCAGCCTGGGGTTTCTGTGGGGATACCATGGAATCACCATGGGGTGTTTCTGTGGGGATTCCATCCCTCCTGGTGTTTCTGTGGGGATTCCATCCCTCCTGGTGTTTTTCTCATCCCTGAACCACGACAGAATAAAGCAGGTGGACAAGAAACCGTTCAAGTTCAGGGTGTGTGGCCCGGGAAAAGCCCAGGGGAAAGCTTGGCTAACACTCTGGGGAAGATGATGGGATTTCTGAGGTGTCTGTGCAAGGCAGGAGTTGGGATGACCCATCCTCGAGGGGCTCTTCCAACCCAGCACATTCCATGGTTCTACAGAGGTGCCGTGTCTGATACCCACCCACATTCCTGTCAGCAAAACAACACAAATCCAGACCTGGCATTAAACAAATCCTGGTTGTCTGAGTGTCGCCTCCTCGCCCTAAAGGCCCGCTGGGTTTCTGACGGGGCTCAGGGACAGCCAAGCTGCTTCCCTGCGGCAGAAGCCAAATTCCTGCAAGGACACCGAAGCAGAAGTTGGCAGGTGGCGCCTCGTGCTCGCCACGGGGAAAGCTCCTCGCTGGAATATTGCTGCGAGCAGCTGCCGGGAGGCCAACAGCAGGGTTCCTTTGAGAGGGGTGGCCAGGATGGGGAGCGTGGCTGCCTTCCAGCTGGCTCTGGGGTAGGGACCTGTCCCTCAGGGTCCACAAGTTGCCAGGGTTACCCCGAGAGCAAGCAAACAACTCCTGTCAGCCTCAGCTCGGGGAGCCGCGCTAAAAATAGGGGGCAGCGGCTGAAGGGGAGAAGCTGGGAAGCCAGCTCCGCTCCTCCTCTGCCCTCATCCCAGCTCTGCAATTCCCAGCCAGAGCCTGGGTGAGCCGGAGGAAAGGGGGCTGGGGCAGCTGGATGTTAACTGGTGACATCTTCTGACCCGAGAGCAGCACCCACATTTGGCTTTTCCCTGAGAGTCACAGCGTGTAGAGCGTGTAGGAACGGCTTTTATAGCAGTAAACCAAGTAGCTGGAAACCTGGATCCTGACTGGGGAGGTGGGAGGGATTTCTGGAGGGCAAGTGTGGCAGCTCCAGATGGTCTGGGAGCTGCACAAAGAATTTGGCTACGCTGACAGACGCTCTTTGGGGAAGTAAATAAGTTTCCAGGCATGTCACTGATAGGATAGATTTAAACTCAAGCAGGGGGCCTCAACCAGTCCCTGTGAACCCATATCATTGGCCAGGGTGGACCTAAGAGCTGTGAGCAATCATCTGTGTACCAGCGGGAAATTCATACACATCATTAACACATCATTGTTACTTTATTGCTGTGGCAAAATCGTACACATCATTAACAGAACTACCTGCAGAAAACTACACAAAATCTGTATTTCAACTACTACTATAGAAAATATATGTAATCATCCAACTAAGTTAAAAATATTAGCATAATTTTACCATAACACAAGCTATTACAATAATATATATTTAAAACCAAAATATTGTAAGACTCTAATTTAAATTTAAAATAAATGCCATGCCTACAACAACTAAATCCATTACAATAACTAAATTAACTATAAGCCCTCAAACCGAAACCACACCACCCAAGCCGCACCCAAAAATCTATAAAATTAATCCATATATAATCAAAAATGCAAAACAACAGCAACTAGTGTTTAATCCAAAATAATATCTCAAACGTGTTAAATCACTAATACAAATCGATATCTCAAAAATTCAACCAGTCTGCACTTCTTTCTAAACTTTCTAGTATTCAAAGCCCCTGTGAAAGGGGTTGCCTTGCAATAAACGTGAAATTAACGTGGGCTGTTGCAAATAAACTCAGAACCCTTCGAGGGATGCTAATTAGCTCATTCCACAGTAAATTTTATTCTCAGCCCTGATTCTCTGTTGCTCCAAGACCTTTTGATCTATGGGGTCATTCCCTTGTCCTGCGTTCGGGATTGGTGTTAGTAGCCCTGTGTACCTGCAGGCTGGCCACACCTCACGGTGTTGGGATTGCTGCTCTTGGAGCACGAGGTCCCTCCTGGTTAAAAACCTCTCTCCGAGCACAGCCTCGTCCCCGTCCTTGAACTGAGGCACGAGAAGCCCCGGGGAAGGAAACCCAAATCCCCAGAGTGCTGGCAGCGGGGTGGGGCTCCCGCCAGGCCGTGCCCCATGTGTAACCCAGCCCGTGCTGCCGTGCCCAGGTGCAGCTGAAGAGCAAGGAGGCCAAGACGTTCGCCATGAAGATCCTGAAGAAGCGGCACATCGTGGACACGCGGCAGCAGGAGCACATCCGCTCCGAGAAGCAGATCATGCAGAGCGCCCACTCCGACTTCATCGTCAGGTACCTCCCTCTGCCCGGGCCACGGAGGGGAGGGCACGGGGACAGCGCTGGGCAGAGCTCGCTGCTGCTGCCGGACGATCCATGGGATCATGGAATGCTTTGGGTGGGAAGGGGCCTTACAGCCCATCCAGCTCTGTGCCTAAATCACACAATCCTGGAATGGTTTGGGTGTGAGGGGACTGCAAATCCCATCCCATCCCACCTCTGCCATGGCAGGGACACCTCCCCCTGTCCCAGGGACACCTCCCCCTGTCCCAGGTGCTCCCAGCCCCACAGTCCAGCCTGGCCTTGGGCACTGCCAGGGATCCAGGGGCAGCCCCAGCTGCTCTGGACACCCTGTGCCAGGGCCTGCCCACCCTGCCAGGAACAATTCCTGCCCAAAATCCCATCCAGCCCTGCCCTCTGGCACTGGGAGCCATTCCCTGGCTCCTGTCCCTCCATCCCTTGTCCCCAGTCCCTCTCCAGCTCTCCTGGAGCCCCATCAGGCCATGGACTCATTTCAAGAATTTACACATACATATATAAATATATAAATACATAAATATATTTATCATTACTTAGCTTTGCCCCTGCTCAAGGTTAATTTTCCTTTTCCTTCCCAGTTTCTGAGTTTTCCTTCCCACTAAGGGAAGCTGGAAGGCAAGGCCTTCATCCTCTGAACTGGCACCGTGCCGTGACAATGAGCAGCTTTTTTTCAACAACTCAAGTTCAGAATCCCTGGGCTCCTCACAGGCAAACACATTAAAACCATCTCTCTGCCCCAAATCCAAGCACATCTCCAGGGAATAAAAGGGGCGCCAGGCATTTTTGGTTGTTTCCACCCTAACAACAACATTCCCTGGCTTTTCAAGGGCTATGGGGACAAAGAGGGGGTTCTTCCAGTGCCGTAGGTCAGGATGGAGCAGTGGGTGCTGAGGATCCCTGAAGGGCATCCGAGCCAAGGCTGCCCCATCCCACCCTCAGGATACCTGGAAAACTTCTCTGCCTTAGGACATCAGCCCTGCTCCCAGAAATTGCTGAGGAGATGCAAACAAACCCTCTCAGGGATGAAACCAAACCCCTGGGATGGCCCCAAGGTGAAGCACGTGGCCCTCAGGGGGTGTTTCCTGCCCTCATCCCTGGGATTCCCCCGCAGCCCAAGGCTGCTGCTGTGATTCATGGGGGACAGCTGGAGCCCGGCCCTGCCCTGGGACCCACACACATTCCTTGTCACCCTGGCAGGAGCCAAACATTCCCTGGGGGCCGTTCCAGCCTCTGGAGAGTTTTGGGAGGCTGAGCTGCTTCGGGGTGAGAGGTGAAGTGCAGGGCCAGCCAAGCCACCGCTGTTCCCAGAAATAGCCGCTCCTGAATCGAACCTGAGCCTGCAAACACTTCCTAACGGAGCCGCTGGGATTCGTGGCTGACCAGTGAAATCCTGCTGCATTCCCACCCCTCATCCTTCAGCAGGGAAGCAGGACGAGGATTTTTTACCTGTACATCTCCTTCCATACCCTGCAGTGTTTCCCACCCTTTGCAACAGCAACCATCCCTGAATGATATTTAATATCCTGTGGAAACCCTGCTCTGGGAAGGGACTTTCCAAGTCAAAAAGTACAACCTTTAGCAATTGATAGAAAATATTTGATTTATCAAACTTGGTTTCTGCTTTTCCCCCTCTTCTCCTCTTACCCATCCACAGGGATTTGAAGTTTTCCTATAGTTTCTATCTTAAAATTATTCAACTTGTTTATTTTTTATTGAATAACTTGTTTATTCCATTTCTCGGACCATCTGTAAT
>VXBU01017897.1:49055-63739 GCA_013400315.1 Bombycilla garrulus | reverse complement strand
TTTGAATATTTCAGTAGATTAATTCAGTTTGGAGCTGATGGATGAAATGTGGGTTTAAAATAATCTTGGAGCAAGGACGCAACTTCTGGGATATTAGAATGGGAAAGACAAAATTCCTGAAGGACTTGGCTGTTTTCTTAATTCATTGTGTTTATTAAAAAGTCTTTGAAGAATAATTGGGTTTGGTTATTAAAATGAATTAAACCAGGCAAAAGGAGCAGGAGAGGCCGAGTGGCCATAAATAAAATTGACTTTTAGATAAACTAAAATTTAGACAGAACCAAATGCTCTGGGTTGGATCAGGGGCCAATCAAATCCAAATATCTGGAGGAATAAGGAAATAAATAAAGAAGTTATTCAAATATCGTGTCATTTAAATTTAAGTCTGAAATAATGCCCTTTCATGTATCTAAGCTTTATGCTTCCATGATAGCTGATAAATAATATTTGATTTTTTTTTATTTGTGCATTTTAGGCCAGATTTAATGCCTATAAAATTTTCAGCAGGGCTGCCTTAATTCGGGACAGTATTTCAGTGGCATTTAAATTACCAAGCAATTAAAAACGTGAACTCACATTTTGGATTCTTGAAGTTGGCTTTAAACTTTAATAGAGATTAAATGTGTATTAAGATAAATGATATTTTGTCCAAGAGGCAAGAAATAAGTGGGGAGATTTTTGTTAAAACCATCAATTTTAGTATTATTTAATGGTCAGTTATAACTGAGTGTTGGTTTTATATAAATAGAAATGGATTTCTTCCAAAGGAACCAAATCCCACTGATCCATCCCACAGAATACTAATTGGGATTAGCAGGGAAGAGCTGGAATCTGCAAAACCCACCTGGTTTCATTTCCATCGTGTGGCAGCAGCTCTTGAATTTTTAACTCCTGGCATTTTTAACTCCTGGCATTTTTAACTCTTGAATTTTTAACTCCTGAATTTTTTAACTCCTGGAATTTTGAACTCCTGGAAGCTGCCAGGAATGCAGGAATTGCACCAGGAGTCGCCCTCTGCAGCATTCCTTTCTGCTGCAGAAATTGTTAAAATTATTATCCAAACAAATGGAAAAATGCAAAGAAACCTTCCCTGTATCCACACCCTGCTGGAAGCCTGGATGGATAAAGCCACAGGTGGAAAGGGAGTAAAAAGCAGCTGCTGAACATTAAAATCAAGCAGAAAGAGGAATCTCTGGGTTCTTTCCCCATTGTTATTTAACATTATTAAACACGTCTGTAACTCCAATTAATGTAATATCATAGAAGATCCTGCTGAGCCCAGAGCCTGGGTTTTAGAGCACACTTCAGAACTCGAGGATGGGTTCACAAAGCCTGGCCCATCCCTTGAGGCAGTTTTTCCTGCACATTCCTTCCTGGGAGGAGGAGGAAGAGCATTTCAGCTTCTTGAAACTCTGTTTGGTGCTTTGGTCGTGGATTTACTTTTTAAATTTATTATTTATTATTTATATTTTTTTTATTTTCTGGCTGCCACCCGCAGGCTCTACAGGACGTTCAAGGACAGCAAGTACCTGTACATGCTGATGGAGGCCTGCCTGGGGGGAGAGCTCTGGACAATTCTCAGGGACAGGTGAGCTGGGGCTGCTCCTGCAGCCTGGGGTGTTTGAAATGCCACCATTCCAGATGGAAGGGTTGGAAGGATCTCAGAGCCCAGCCAGTGCCACCCCTGCCATGGCAGGGACACCTCCCCCTGTCCCAGGGACACCTCCCCCTGTCCCAGGGACACCTCCCCCTGTCCCAGGTGCTCCCAGCCCCACAGTCCAGCCTGGCCTTGGGCACTGCCAGGGATCCAGGGGCAGCCCCAGCTGCTCTGGGCACCCTGTGCCAGGGCCTGCCCACCCTGCCAGGAACAATTCCTGCCCAAAATCCCATCCAGCCCTGCCCTCTGGCACTGGGAGCCATTCCCTGGGTCCTGTCCCTCCATCCCTTGTCCCCAGTCCCTCTCCAGCTCTCCTGGAGCCCCTTCAGGCCCTGGAAGTTCTCTGAGCTCTCCCTGGAGCTTCTCCTGTCCAGGTGAGCACCCCCAGCTGTCCCAGCCTGGCTCCAGAGGGGCTCCAGCCCTGCAGCAGCTCCATGGCTCCCTGGACTCGCTCCAGCAGCTCCAGGTGCTGTTGGTGTCTCAGTTTTTAGATCACCATTTCCCATCTCAGAGCTTTTCCCACCCCATGGGTGTTTTTCCTGTGAGCTTTTCCCACCCCTGCAGCCGCCCCTGTGTGAGTGTGGATATCAGCCTCAGCTCTGCCGCATGGACACTGAGAAATAACAGCCATCGATATTTCCTGGTGTTTATGGCCCAGCCAGGACTGAGAGCAGCGAACAGGAGGAAACTGAGAGCTGTGCAGGGTCTGTTGGCCCAGTTATCCCATATTACACCAGGGCTGCTGCTCCAAACCCACAGGATGCAGCAGTGACATGGAAAGAAATTAGTTAGGAAATCATGGGATGGCCAAAACCCCACAGCCCCTGCCCTGGGAGGGTTGACCTTGGAGAGTTTGGGGTTGCTGAGTGCGCGTGGGACGTGGCCACGGAGCAGGGGATTGTAACTCTGGAATAGCCTCATCACTGCAACGGAATTCCATTAGATTTGGAAAGGTTGATCGGAAAGCTGAGATTAAATTGTCTTTTCCTTCCCCCAGAACAATTTTTTTCCTGTAGTCGTTCATTTCCCAGCAGCAACGGGAACTGGAGCAAAGTTAGAAGGTGCTGGTGGGATTTCTCCTGCTCTTTTGTCAGGGCCTCGTAATTCCATCTCTAATTCTCTGGGATTTAAACCGAGGTTCTGCTGCCATCTAGCTTAGACACCCTGCTGGTCTGAGCCGGCCCCCAGCCGGCAGGGGGATGCGATTTTCTTGGGAAAACTTTGGAAACGAGGATCCAAAGTTGCAGTTTGGAATTTGCATTAACTCTTCAAGTCCCAGCTGCTGTAATTTTTCTGTCTTTTGTCTCAGTTGGGAGCATCGATACAGAACTTACCTGCACGCCTCAAAGGAGTTTTAACACTCACAAACCAAAGCTGTAATTGGAAAAAAAATACCCTTTTGCTTACAGGACAAGGATTTCAAAGTTTTATTTCTAAATTATGGAATAAAGCTTAAAATAGTTTCAGGTGTTGGAGGCAAAGAGGCTTCTTCAAAAATGGGAATTCAATTAGATTGAGATTTGAGGTGAGTTTAGCAACAGGAACTTCCCAGGTGTTAAAAAGCGATTTTACTGCAGTGATGAAAGTTTTAACAGCAGAATTAATTCCATGGGGAAGGAAAGACATTCCCAGGGATTCATCTGAAGGCTTTATCCCCTTTTCCCTCCCTCCTTCCCACAGGGGCTCATTCGAGGATTCCACGACCAGGTTTTACACGGCGTGCGTGGTGGAAGCCTTTGCCTACCTGCATTCCAAAGGGATCATTTATAGGGACCTCAAGCCAGAGAACCTCATTCTGGATCACCGAGGTTACGCCAAGCTGGTGAGTGCCAGGAAAAAATCCCCAAAAATCTCTGGCCAAATCTTTGGTCAGGAGTCCTACCTTCTCACAGCTCAAAACCATTCCTTGCTCACGTTAATTTAAATTCAAGAGGAAAAAAGCAAAATAAATCTGCCTGAGCTGTGAGTGGTAGAAGTTCCAACCCCCAAGAAACCCTTGGTGCTGGTGTTTGCTTCCCTCATGGGAATTTTCCCAAGGATAAATCAGCAAAAAGGTCACTGTGGTTCCCTGGTCCTGGAACGACCCTCGGTGCTTTAACGAGGAGAATATTCCCACGAGGAGTCCTCCTTTCTGCCTTGCTTCACTTCAAGAGGAGCAGAGCCCGTGGCTGACATTCCCTCTGATGCCCTGCCCTGACTCCCTCCCGCCCCCTTCCCCCAGGTCGATTTCGGCTTTGCAAAGAAAATAGGATTTGGAAAGAAAACATGGACTTTCTGTGGCACCCCGGAGTACGTAGCTCCCGAGATCATCCTGAACAAAGGTCACGACATTTCGGCAGACTACTGGTCCCTGGGAATCCTGATGTATGAGCTCCTGACTGGCAGGTATGGGCATCGAAATTCATCCCAGGATTCCTGCCCTTGTCACCCTGAGGAGGCCAGGGCAGGGGCAGGGAACTCTGCGGTGGCTCTTCCACTCAAATCATCTTTTTTTTTGGCTCTGAGTGGGCTGAGCACAATGGGAAAAGAGGAAGAGTTTGGGCCTGAATGGTCTGGAAATGGTGGGGAAAGGAGAAGGGTTTGTCCCTGAATGGTCTGAACATGGGGAAAGGGGAAGAGTTTGTCCCTGAATGGTCTGGAAATGGTGGGGAAAGGAGAAGGGTTTGTCCCTGAATGATCTGAACATGGGGAAAGGGGAAGAATTTGTCCCTGAATGGTCTGGAAATGGTGGGGAAAGGAGAAGGGTTTGTCCCTGAATGATCTGAACATGGGGAAAGGGGAAGAGTTTGTCCCTGAATGGTCTGGAAATGAAGGGAAAAGGGTTTGGCCCTGAACGGTCTGGAAATGAAGGGAAAAGGGGAAGGGTTTGCACTGAGCTGAAGAGGTTTGGTCCTGAATGATCTGAACATGGGGAAAGGAGAAGGGTTTGTCCCTGAATGGTCTGGAAATGATGGGGAAAGGGGAAGGGTTTGCAATAGCTGGGGAGGTTTGGCCCTGGATGGTCTGAACATGGGAAAAGGGGAAGGGTTTGCACGGAGCTGGGGAGGTTCCTCGCTGCTGGAAAGGAGGAGGTGGATTGGGCACCATCCATCCCTTCCCATCCTGGAGCTGGGATATCAGTGCTGCTCTTGGCAGTGGTGGTTTCCTGGAGCTTCCTCAGCCCAGCCCCAGCAGCTGGGAGGGATCCGGCCCCTCCACCTGCCCATCCTTCGGGGCTGGACACCCACAACCCCCCGTCCGTGGAAAGCCGATTCCTCCCCTGGAGTCAGGTCCTACCTCACAAAGATAATCCAGGGAATGCTGCTCGGAGCCTCCTGCCTCGGGCTGCTGGGACACAGCTGCCTTGGCAACAAGGGCTTTAGCACGGAAAACCTTCTTTTGGTATTTCTCTGCAGCCAACACCCCTGAGTTCCAGAGCTCCTTGAGAAAGGGTTAGGAGTATGGGAAGTAAAGCATTCCTGGCTGACACCTGCCTTTTCTCATCTGGGTGTATTTTATCAGATTTCGGTGCTGTTTTAAAGAGAAATTTTTATGAAAGACAGCTTTTCAATCTTTTTTTTCCTTCCCTGTGCCCTCTGAAGTCCCCCTTTCTCAGGCCCAGACCCCATGAAGACCTATAACATCATATTAAGAGGAATAGACATGATTGAATTTCCAAAGAAGATTGCCAAAAATGCTGCTAATTTAATTAAAAAACTATGCAGGTAAGTGGATGAAATAACAAAAAAAACCCAAAACCTTGATGTTGTTTGCAAAGCAATGAGCTGGTCAGAGTGATTTAGCATTTGTTCTTCCTTTCACAGGGACAATCCATCAGAAAGATTAGGGAACTTGAAAAATGGAGTGAAAGATATCCAAAAGCACAAGTAAGTCTCTTCTCTGGCACCACCAGCTCCAACCCCCAGAGAGAGGCATTTCAAACACCTCCATTTTCTCCTAAAAACCACTTCCTGTCCACCATGTAAACTCATCCTCCTGGGAGAGGTTACATGATGTCTTAGGAGTTTATTGGGGTAGGAACAGGTGAGAGACCCATTCCAGGAACAATTTCTCCCATCCATCTGTGCTGGATCTTCCCTTCTGCCATCCCCAAAGCAGCAGGAATGGATGGGATGGACGTTTTTGTGAGAAACCTGAGGAAAACCCAAGAGGGACATCCTTGAGCGTGAGGTTGGGAGTTAACCCAACTCCATAGGGGAAAAGGGCGTTATGGGTGTGCTGTGGGAGGGATCCACCCTCTGGAAGGGAAGGAGCAGCTTCCAGGACACCTGCAGCGAGGAATGGCTCCCATCTGAGTGCTGGCAATTTCCACTCGGGTGGTGGCAGCGCGGGGTTGCTGCACACTCTTCCTTCTCAGTCCCTGAAAAAGATGGCAGGAAAAGTTCCAGAGGGATTTGAAGGCAAAGCCTGTGGGAGATGAAACCTGTTGTTTAATTTTCTTTTCTTTTTGTGCTACACCTGTCTAACTGTCGGATTCTTGCCTCCCTTCAGATGGTTTGAAGGCTTTAACTGGGAAGGGCTACGGAAAGGGACGCTGACACCTCCCATAATCCCAAGTGTGAGTTTTCCCGTCGTTGTTCTCTCCTCCATGGCCAGTTCCTCGGGGATGCTGTGAGCTTTGGGAGTGGTGTATCGGGTTAAGTGGGAATAATGTGCTTTATTTCTCCTGGAAGAGAGAAAAGGTCTCTCTGGGCACATTCCCAGCTAAGCTCGCTCTCCAGGCAGGCTGGTCCCCGGGAAGGCAGCTTGAGGAGGGCACAGCGGTGGAGAAATCCCTTTGCAGCAGGGGGCTGAGGCAGGATCTCTCACTCCAGCACATTTTCCTCTCTTTCACCTGCTCCACTTGTTTCTGCACCTCCTTTTCCCCTTTCCATGGAGAGCTGCCACTTCCACCCGTCCTCTCAGCTGCGCCCTCTTCCCTCCTCCTTTATTCTCATTTCCTTTGGAAAGGCAAGCGGGATTTGGATGCCACCTTCCTTTCCTTTCACATTCACCTTGCCTTCCATGCTGCCTTTTGTGCCTGTGCCCCTCTCTGCCCCGCACTCCTGTCCCACGTGAAAAGCTGTTGATGTTTAACCGGGAGCGGAGGGACAGCTCCGCTCATTTTCCTTTGGAGCAAAGCCCTTCCTTTGATGTCTTTGTGAGCTCTCTGCCCTTAAAGCCCCGCTGCAAAGGGAAACCAAACAGGATTAGCTGACAGAAATTACCTCGGCCCCTTGTGTCCTGCAGCCTGCCCTCCTGGGTCCTGTTAATCCCCCGGGATCAGCGGGAGAATGCCGCTAATGGGGCTTTAATTGCACCCCATGGCTCCGTCCTGCGGCAGGGGCAGGCCCAGCTCCGGGGCCGAACCTGCCACCCCAACGTTTGCTCAGGGAAAGAGCAGGAGGGATTCCCATCCCTCTTTTGCCCTTCTGTGGGATGCAGGAGCTCCGGGAGTCAGTGGGAGAAAGCAGGACTTGGCAAATCTCTCCGGTAACAGCTCAGAAATGTTTCAGAGATCAAAGCTGGGTTTGGTTGGGATTTTCTCCTGTTAAGCTCAAGCTATGATCCTGAGGTGGTTTGGGTTGGAAGGGACCTTTCAGCTCATCCAGTTCTGTCACCCTCTGTGGACAGGGACACCTCCCTCTGTGCCAGGCTGCTCCAAGCCCTGTGCAGCCTGGCCTGGGCCTGTTTTTAATGCCTGTTCATTCATCAGCAGGACCACACTTCAGGTCAGGCAATAAAGTCAGGCTCACTCCTTCACATCCAGTTGCAGTTCCTGCTTTAGGAATGCAGGATGTCCGTGTAGCCTGAAGAAACCACCCAGGATGTCTTCCTGACTGGTTTTGGTGGATTTTTTTGTTTATTTAGAGCATTTATTTAGTTTATTTAGAGCATTTCCAATACTGCTCTTACCCCACATGGCAGGGCTGACTGGAGTTGATGGGAGCGTCGTTCCCTCTTCCAGGACAGCTCCAGGCTGGCCCTAATCCTGGTTCAACCCAGCCCATTCTTTCCCTGAGCTCTTGGGAGTAGCAGCTCCTCCAGACCCACTCCTGAGATCCTCTCCAGACCCAAGAACTGTGAATTTTGGCAACCCCAGAGCTGTCAATCCTGTTCCAGGTTGTTTTCCACAAGTTGTTGTTTTTTTGGGGTTTTTTTTTTTTTGGTTTTTTGTCTGTTTGTTTTTTTTTTTTTGTGAGGTACAAAATACAGCTCTGGGGACAAACACCCATTTTTCCTTCAATCCACCTCTCCTTGTTAGTTGGGAAAGAGCCAGCGTGACCAAACATACAGATTAGTTCCTTTTTCTTGGGAAAAAAAAAAAAAAAAAGCTTTTCCCAGCTCTTTAACTCTAATTTCTTACTGGCACTGCCAGTGAGGCAATCAAAGAGCTCTTATTCCACAAGATTTTTTGAAAGATCCCAATTTACAACCTGCTTCTAGGACACTGCTGAGCCTTGATACCACAGCTGGAATCTATGATTCTACCTCTCCTTGAAAGCTCAGGACTCTTCCAAAGATGAGCTGAGGAAGCAAAGGATGAAGGAGCCCCAACAAAGTCAACAGATCCAAATAATCTGAAAGAAATTAAAACCACTAAGATTTTGTAGGGTGGGTTTGTTTTTCCAAAGTGAGTTGGGCATTCCACAATCCTGATTTCCCCCAGAAAAGCACCCAGCAGCAGGACAACGCTGATGCAGTCGGGCAGCACGTTACATGTAGAGCAGGAGTTGGAACTCCTGGCTTTTCCCAGGGCTTGCAGCAGCATCCAACACCAAACGGGAATCTCAGGAGGGTTAACAAGGCCGGGGGGGTTGGGGCAACCCCTGAGATCAATCCAGGAAAAAAATACTCCTGTGAGGCTGGGCAGGCCCTGGCACAGGGTGCCCGGTGTGCCCCTGGATCCCTGGCAGTGCCCAAGGCCAGGCTGGTCTGTGGGGCTGGGAGCATCTGGGACAGTGGGAGGTGTCCCTGGGACAGGGGGAGGAGTCCCTGACATGGCAGGGGTGGCACTGGATGGGCTTTAAGGTCTCTTCCCACCCAAACCTTTCCAGAATTCTGGGTTTAATGACTGTCAGTTGGCTTCTGGCTCAGGCTCTTCCCAAGTGAAATGAACTACTACATTTCTAGTAAGAAATTTAAAGCAAATAAAAGTAAACCCGTTGTTTTGGGCTGGACATTTGCTGGTTTCCTCTTAAATTGTTCATTTTTTGTTGATTGTTTTGACTTGATCAAGTCCTCACTGTAAGAAAGTTTCCCTCAGTGTCACCAAGCACAAAACCCATGACAAACCTAGCCAGGGTAGATTTCTAGATTTCAAATGTGATTTCCAAAAAAGAAGTGGGCTTGGCCTTCATCCTGGGAAGATGGGTTTCTCTGGAAGGATCCTGAGGCTGAGAAGTGTCAGGAAACAAAGGCAGCAGAGCTCAGCGTTTGGCACCCTGGGTGGGAAATCCTGGGCTCTGAGGAGGCTTTTCCCAAGTCTGTTGGGATAACCTTGTGGCAACAGGTAGGAAAGGTCAGGGCAGCAGGGGACCTGGGGGAAATCCCCCAAACAGCAAACAAACAGCTGTGGGTGCAGCACTTCCCTGCCTGCCAGGGCTTCTCTGGGACACTGTGGCTGTGGGGTGCAGAGGGAATGGCAGCGCTGGGACACCGTGGCTGTAGGGTGGAGAGGGAATGGCAGCCCTGGGATGTAGCTGTGGGTACAGAGGGAATGGCAGCGCTGGGATGTGGCTGTGGATGTAGAGGGAATGGCAGCCCTGGGANGGTGGAGAGGGAATGTCAGCCCTGGGATGTGGCTGTGGGGTGCAGAGGGAATGGCAGCCCTGGGATGTGGCTGTGGATGCAGAGGGAATGGCAGCCCTGGGATGAACATCCCCTTCTCATCACTCTTCCCCTCAGGTCGCGTCTCCCACGGACACGAGCAACTTCGACAGCTTCCCAGAGGACAGCGACGAGCCACCCCCTGACGACAACTCAGGATGGGACATAGATTTTTAATGTTACTTCTCTTACCTGCTTCTGCCTTGCCGAGGACAGCTTTTCCTGGGACGTGGCTGCCAGCGGAACGGGAAGACCGGGACCGGGGAGGATTCGTGCTCGGGGTCACCACGATGCCTTGATTGATGCTGCTCCAGTAACTCCAGTGGCATTAGGACTTCTTGCTTAGTGACGATAGCGCTCTCCATGTTTTCTGTTGGCTCGTGACCCGGCGCGGGCACGGCGGTCCTGGCACGGAGCCTTTCTGCAGCACGGAACTGCTCCTCTGTGGCCGCACAGATCCTGGCACAATCTTGACTAGCGGAGCGACAGATCCGTAGAGTAAGAGGCACTTAACTCAGCTGCTTTTTCCGTAGGATCAGTAGTAACTTCTGAATGCTGCAGCTACTCCGGTGCAGGATTTGGGCTATTCCCGCCAGCAGGAGCGTGGGCAAGCGTTCCGTGACAGGAATGTGGGAATGTGTCCTTGTCCTTCCCTAGCAGGATTCCCGACGAGACTGAATGTTCCCTTTCCTCTTTGTTTTGGAAACATTTCGGCTCAGCCTGGTCAAACAAAAGCACAACTGCTGCAGATGCCGTCGAGGCAGAGTTGGGTCGCTTCCCTCGCGTGGCAGCACCACCTGTGGCTTCAGTTCTCCTTTCCCTTGGCACCAGTACCTGCATGGAAAGAGAAAATCATGGAATGAATCCACTGTCCATCTGTTGGTCCACTGTACATCTAGTGATCCACTGTACATCTACTGATCCCTTTCACATCTACTGATCCATTTCACATCTACTGATCCATTTCACATCTATTGATCCATTTCACATCTACTGATCCATTTCACATCTATTGATCCATTTCACATCTATTGATCCATTTCACATCTACTGATCCCTTTCACATCTACTGATCCATTTCACATCTATTGCTCCATTTCACATCTATTGATCCATTTCACATCTATTGATCCCTTTCACATATTCTGACCCGTTTCACATATTCTGACCCATTTCACATCTACTGATCCCTTTCACATCCACTGACCCATTTCACAGTGCTCCAATCACTGTCCTGAATGAAGCAACAGCAGCCCAGGGGTCTGATTAGGTATAATTAAGGATATTAAAATTAAGGATAACTTTGACCTTTCCAGGCCCAAAGGGAAAAAATGTGAGACCTGTGATGTGTTTTTGAGGTGCTACATCCATCCCTCACCTGGGAGGAAACCTGGCCCTGAACCATCCAGTCAGGGATGTGTAGCAGAGGCTCCGTTCTCCCTCTTGGTAGTTCCATGTCTCCATCTCTTCCATGTGTAGAGGATCTCATGAGAAGAGAAATCCTGGGCCAGTCTGCTGGTTCTGCTGGAACATTGGCAGTAGTCCTGAAGCCTCTCCAGGCTGAGGAGAAAGTCAGTGGAATTCAGTAGGAAATGGATACTGGAAGATCCCTGTGAGGTCTCCAGCGTGCCAGGTCCACATGATTGTATTTAACAAAGGGATGGCTAAATCCATATGGAAAAAACCTGGGGAAAACAGTATAATCAGGATATGCTTTTCCCTCACTTGTACTGCTTTTCCTTTGCCTGAATTCCCTCTTCTGGTTTCTAGGATGCAGCAGAGAGATCCTGTCCTGGGTGCCCGCTTGTTGCACGTACACAGGACTAAAAGTTTATCCTGTCATCCCACAGGAAACATCAGCTTTTGGTCTCTCTGAGAGACCTGGCCCCAGATAATCACAGAGTCATGGAACGATGGAATGGTTTGGGTTGGAAGGGACCTTAAAGGTCCTCTCATTCCAGCCCCTGCCCTGGGTGAGCAGGTGCTGCCTCCTTTGATGTCAGCTGCCAAGGGCTGACCACGGAAAGATCAAGTCTTGCTGACGAGGACTTTTCCCCACATGACATGGAAAAGATCTATTTGAGCAGTAAAAATTTTCTTCCCTGATGCTAAGCCCCAATTCTTTTGCATGTTTTTCATTAAAGGATGTAATCAAAAGGGTATTTTGGCAGCGTGGGCCGTATCTGCTGTTTAACGTGAGCTGGGTCGTGTGACACCTTTGGAAGCAGCCCGTGGCTCTGGAATCCCGTCTGTTTTCCAAAGGGTGAGGCCACACCTCTGGCACAGTCACTTCTGCCATTCTTTAACCAATAAAATTTCATTTCCCTTCAAAACCAGGGGGAGAAGGCAGCCCCTGCTGGCTTTTCCACCTCTCTCCAAGGGATGGGCAGCACTGGGAACCCAGGCTGAGCACGAGGGCTAAAACATTCACCGGGCATCTTAAGCAGGCCTAACAGCCAAACGCTTCCCTCACATCCCCCTGGATTTTCACTCCGTGGGGACAGCTTTCCGTGGGAGTTTGTCCCGGGGTGCTGACACCCGATGCAGTTGGCAGGCGAGGAGGAGAAAGCACCACAAGGATTTGGGGATCAACCTGAAAACGTGACGGGAAGGAAGGTCTAGGATGGGCTGAGGAGTTTGGATTCTTTTTCCTGTCCTTTTTTTTCCGTGTGCCAGGCGTGGGAATTGACACCTGCAGCGTGCACTGTGCTGAATCTGAGTTTATTTTGATATCAAACACCTCACTCGACTTCCACGGCCTCTCCCGAGCATTAACACTTGGCATATGTATATGATAAGCCTTCAGTTATAATAATATATTTAAGTTGCTTTATATATATCTCTATATATCCACAACAAGGGGTTGCCTCTGTGTTTCCACCTCCTGTCCTTATTTCTTTGTCTCCTTTCCTGACCTATGGGACAGCAGTGTTTTTAGGGAAGGGGGAATGGGCTCCCGTGTTTCCCGGGGGGGCTTTGGTTGGTGGTGCAGCTTCTCCTGGAGCTGCACTGCCCACAGCAAACTCTCCTTCGACAACAGGACCACGAGCAGATATTTCTGTAAATAGGTATTTTCGTGTCGATGTTTCGTGGGTCACACAGAACTTTCCGTTCTTTTCCAGTTCCATGGCATTATTCCTTCGTTTCCTTTATTTGTAATGTAATGTTTTTAGGTCGAGGTAGACTTGAATCAATGTCATATTTGTCAGTATGATTAAAATTTCTGTCAGCTGTCCTGGTCACCCACCTGTCCCATAGTTCTAGAACGTCACTGGCTATCTGGCATTGTTGCAAGTGCCTTAAATCCATGGCATCTTATTTAAAAAAAAAAAAAAGAAAAAAAAAAAAAAGACGAATTTGGTGTTATGCTGCATGACAAAGACAAACACACCTCAAACTGTCGTCCTTTCTTAGCTTGCTGCGTTTTACAGTTCTTTCTGCTACCGATTTCTAAGCCTTTATTATCTGATCTCGATGAATTACAGAAATGATGACGTCGTTCTCTGATTTCTGTTCAATGTACCAGAGCTGTGTATCTGTTAATGAGATACAGAGTCATTTCTGTGAAATGTATAAATGTGATGTGCGGGTCAAATTAATCTCTGACATCCTAGCAGTCCGTAGACAGGTATTCCTGTTTTGCTGAAGCTCCGCAGATCCCACCCATCCGTGCTGTCCCACACAGCCCCCCTCGGGAATCTCCCGCCTGGGGAAGATCCGCCCCGCTGGCGTTTCCCCGACCTAAAACCCCGGTGCAAAGGCGCGGCTCGTTCGCACCGCTCAGCCAAACGGGATCTGTGCTTTTCCCTGATCCGCGGGACGAGCCCTGGGAGCTCCTCCCGGCCCTGACACCGAGACTGGGGCGCTTTTAGGGCTTCCCCACAAAAAGGGGAAATTGCCGTTCGGAATTGCCTCTCCCCCTCACCTCCGAGTCCCGATTTACGCTGGTTTTACCCCAGCCCTTTGTTTTGTACTCTGATTTTTCTCTCCTCCCGTGGCAGAGGTTTTGTTTGTCGGGCAGATGCCGGTCACGCCCCGGCCATCGGCCGCTTGCACTCTTTGGATGTTGACTGAGGAACTTTGGGTTGTTTTGGTTTTGTTTTTTCATAAACTTCCATGGCTTCTGTTCCGCTCTGTACTCCCCCTGCAGCTGTAATTGCCGAGTGCCTGTTGTATACTTTATAGAGTTGAAATAAAAATAATTACTTTTGAACGGCTGTCCGTGGGTTTCTTCCACAGCAGGAGCCGAGTTTGGGAGAGACCTTCCGGGTGGGTGGTGGTGAAATGCGGGGTTGCGGGGGCTCTGCTCCCAGGACTGGCTGCCCAGAGCAGCTGTGGCTGCCCCTGGATCCCTGGCAGTGCCCAAGGCCAGGCTGGACACGGCTGGGAACACTCTGGGACAGTGGGAGGTGTCCGTGCCCATGGCAGGGGTGGCACTGGATGGGATTTAAGGTCCCTTCCGGCTCAAAATCATTCTGTGATTTGATGATGACACAGAGGTGAGCAAAAGCTGGCGGGGGAAAGGAGCAACAAACCATCCTCTCGTCAGGGAAATTAATGTGGAAACAGCCCAAGGAGGAGCTGGGAATCGTCACCAATCGTTTTGTGCGATGCAGCAATCGCAGGTCGGAGTTAATAACGCAATAAAAACCCCAGGGTGACGTGGCCCTCACCTGAAACTGCCGGGGGAGCACCGAGATTTCGGGGCGAGGCGTGGCGCCCATTATTCCGGCCTAAAAACAGGGAGGGCAGGGGGGGTGGCCGGGCTGCCCCGGGGATGTCGCCCGGCCGTGACTCAGCCGCCGCTGACGGCACCTGCCCGCCGTGCTCCCGAAACCTTCCCAGGCAATGATTAGCCCGGCTTGAGCCATTCGGGGCTGGAACAGCTGACAGTGGATACCGGGACAGCGATACCGGGACAGGGGGCGCGCTAATTGCGGGAATTGCGGCATCCGGAATCCCCCGCCCCGGGGATTTTTGGGGGCGCCGGTCCGGCTTTTCGTATTCTCATTTAAACTAAGCTGAGAAAAGAAACGAACGGGAGCACGGGGCCGCCGCTGGGAAAAGGCGGGTTAATTAACGGGGGTTAATTAACGAGAGTTAATTGCAGAACTGGGGAGGGGGAGTGGGGCGCGATGGCGCGGCGGGACCGCCAGAGGGCGCGCAGGGGCCGCGCTGCCCCCACGGGGGAGACGGGCGGGAACTGGGGGGAATTGGG
>VXBU01017897.1:0-47064 GCA_013400315.1 Bombycilla garrulus | reverse complement strand
TCGGGATGCCCGCCATGTCTCCGTGTCCCGCACGGGACCAGCCCAGGCTGCCCTCTCTGCTCCACCACGCCCCATGGGATGGGTCCGGGATGCCTCCCTTTCCCTCCTGTCCCCCGTGGGATGGATCCGGGATGTCCCCCAGCCCCACCGACTCCGGAACACAAAGCCGGGATGCCTCCCCCAGCCCCGCTGTTCCCGTGGGCTTGATCAGTCCGGGGCGCCCACCCGGCGTCCCAATGTCCCCGCGAGCGGTACCCACCCTGCCCCAGCGTCCCCCGCCCGCCCGGCTGAGCGTCCCCCCGCTGTCCCCACGCAGGAGAGGAGGGCGACTTCTGCCTGCGCTCGTCGGACTGCGCGGCCGGGCTGTGCTGCGCCCGCCACTTCTGGTCCAAGATCTGCAAGCCGGTGCTGCGGGAGGGGCAGGTGTGCACCCGGCACCGGCGGAAAGGCGCGCACGGCCTGGAGATCTTCCAGCGCTGCCCGTGCGCCGAGGGGCTGGCGTGCCGCGGGCAGCGGGAGCAGCACGGCCCCGCCGACGCGTCCCGCCTGCACACGTGCCAGCGGCTCTGAGCCCCGCACGCACGGACGGACGGACGGACGGACGCGACAGACTCCGGCCCCGCCGGAGCGAAGGTTGTTTCTCAAGGGAACTACTCCTAAAGCGACTTCTTGCAGTACGTTACTGTGTTGTGAATACTCGAGCTGGCACTTAGCTGTACATAACGCCGGGATTTTAACGACTTTTTTTTTTTTTAATTGACTTTTAATAATGAGTTGTTTTGTGTTTCTCTGAGGGTGCTGCCTCGGCGCTCTTCCAGCCGTGACTGTGACTTTGTACACACTGGGTTTTTCATTCTGGCTCGAAGGGATGCCGCCGAATAAACTCTTTAAATTCACCCCGCGCTGCCTCCGCGTCGCCGCCCTGCGGGAAGGAGGGCGGGAAGGGAGGATGTGCCCGCGGGGAAGAGAGGCTGCTTCGCCCCCAGGCCCGTGGGAAGCGCTGCCGGGCTGGCCGTGTTTACCCATCGGGGTTCCGCCGATGCCCTCTGGCCACCGAGGCGAGCAGAGCGAGCGTGGCCGGGGCTGTGGGAAGGAAGGGCAGCCGGCAGCAGAATCCCTGTCCCTGGGTTCGGGAGGGAGGAGGGAGTGAGGGATCACCGCGGGGGCCGCGCCGGCCCGACCAGGGGCGCTGCCGATCTCCACTCCTTGCTCCGGGCGCAGTAAAGAGCTGATTTTCCCTTCGCTCTGCGGGTTGCTCCTGCGGCTCCTCAGCCTTCAGGGATGGCTCGGAGGGAGGGAAAGCTGCGAGCACGCATTTTTCACCACCCCTGTTTCGGGTGGTTGTGAGCGGGGAGCTGCTGGGATCAAAAAAGCGGAGAGCTTTCAGAACGCTGGGCCAAAACTCCGCTCAAACCCTACCAGAGGCCTCCAAGCTTGGGTGCTAGGAGCAAGAATGTGGACTTACAATCAAAATTAAAACATATTAATGGGATAGAGAGAACAGAAGTTCTCTAGAATTCTGTCTCTAGATAGAGTGAATAGAAATAATTACAAAAATAACAAGAAGTCTATAAAATAAGTTCATGTGACAGAAAAAGTTAATTTTAAGAAAACCACACTATTTCTAAATAAAAATTTTATTATTAATCTAATAATATAAACGTCCAAATTATCAATATTCTATTAGCTCTTAATTCTTTAAAAAACAATATAAGCATCTATTCTATTAGCTCATAAGTATAGAAAAAATGTTAGCATAACATAAAATCCTGTAATTTCTAGCCCTACTTTCAACACCTATAAACAAACCTCACGCTTTTTGCTCCATGCAAAAAAAAAAAAAAAAAAATTAAATAAACAACACCTTTAAACATCTGAAAATCCCATTTTGTCTCATCAAAAAACTTCCCTGCAGAACAGTAAAAGCAGACCAATTAACCCACAGCCAGTGTGGGGCTGCAGGTGCAGGGCTGGCAACCTGGGGAAGGGGTTGGGGCTGCAAAATCCCCACATTTTTGGTGGAGCCTTCCCCGAGCACCCCGAAAGTGCTTTGCACCGCAGCCCAGATCCAGCACATCCCTGAGGGCCCCGAGGGCTCCGTGTAGGGGAGCAGCCCTCCAATGCTGCCTGCTCGTGGGTGCTCCATGCCTTTGGGGCTGGCGCTGCCTCTTTGGGGCACAGAATTCCCTGGAGGATGTGGATCAGGGAATGCCAGCGCCCAGGAGCCTGGCAGGGCCAGCGAGAACAGCCCCAGGGAGAGGTGAACTTTGGGAGGATCGTTCCCAGCTTCCTGGCAGCTCTGGAAGTGGCTGAGAACAGCCAAAACTCCCCCAAAGCGGAGGGGAAAACACTGAGGGTCCTTAAACCACCTAAACCTGCCCTCGAAGTCTCTCTGCAGCAGCTTTTACTGCAGTCACAGCACCAGCTGGGGGCTGGAGCAGATCTGAAAGAGTTCCTGGCTCAGAGGCTGGAGTTTAGTGCTTGAACCTTCATCATTAAAGGCTGGGAAATTTAAAGGAAAAAAAAAAGGCTCAAAGTACTTTTAAAAGCCATACTTAAAATAAATAAAAGATTGCACAACATATGTAATAATATAATGATTTTATTACCATCATAACATTACGCCCACTAAGAGTCAGTGGCACTGGGGCAATGAAGGAACCTGGCTATGAAAAACTGAAGGGACCTGGCTAAGAAAAGCATCAGGAACTGTCCAGATCTGTCATGAACAGAGTCATATGTTATCCCCAGGACATTTAAACCACTGTCATATTTTATCCCCAGGACATTTTAACCACTGTCATTGGGGTCAGGGCTCTTTCTCCAGAGAGCGAGAGGAACCAGCACAGCTTTGACACCTCTGTGGGCAGGGACAAATACCCTGGTGGGGCATTAAATGTCAGTTCTTGTCCTCTTTGGTGCATCTTTGTCCTCTGCCCGCTTTTATTTCGTTCGGATTGGCCATCTCCACGCCTGTCCTTGCAGTAACCAAAAATGCACCTTGTGCCTTGACATTCTTCACCTTTCCAGCCTGGAGAAGGAAAAAAGAGCATTTTTAGCAGCCATTGTGAGGCAAGAGGAGCTCAGGTCAGCACCAGTTGTGTTTGTGTCCCGTGGTCTGTGCCCAGCAGGATGGATGCTACCACAGACATCTCTGGAGTAATTAATTTCGTGGAGAGATTCCACAAAATAAAACAACAATGGTTTTGATGGGTTTTATTCTTGCATCTCCCCCCCCCCCTTACCACATCTGCAGTCAGGATCTCTTCCCATTTATGCCCCATTGGACTTTGAGGGTTTGCTCTTTAGGTAAATCCAAGAAACTGGATTTAGCAACATCCCTTAGGAAAAAAGAATCATGAGAATATGACCCTTAAGATTAAACAAAAGCTGTTCTTGAAGGGAGGGATTTTCAGTCTTTCCTTGGCCCTGAGCATGGTCCTATCCCTGAACCCACTTCAGGTCTGCGTTATCCTGAGAAGCCAAAACACTCCTCTGGCAGCCCAGGAACGGGGATAACCAGACCCTGAGCCCTGGAGGAGGCACAGGGAGGCAAACAAAGGCTGCTCGTGTCCCAGGGGAAAGGCACTGGGAGGTGGATGGGAGGCAGTGGAATTCCCTGAGGGATAAGCAGCTGGCATTGATGCCAAAATTTTCAGCTTTTCTATTTTTCAGATTCTGCGCTGGTTCAGTCTGTAGTTCTGGGTTTCACATTCAGGGTTGCTGAGCTCTCCTCACAGAGTAGGGAGACAAAACAATTCCTTTCCAGCTGGGCACCAAGGACAAATTTGAGACCCAAGAGTGGAAACAGCAGTGAAGGAAGAGAGGGAACAAGGAGGATGGAGCTTCATCAGCTGGAGCTGGAATTGGACAATGAACTCCAATGTGCTGATGGACCCAAACCTATCAAAGTGTGGGGTCTCCCCCTCATGACCGGCGGCCATTTTGGGCCCATTTGTGGGTTTGACTTGGGTGCAGCCCAAGGGGTTCCTGCACTGCCCAGGCTGGATCCTTGCAATAAATCCCTTTTATCCTTTTATTCTCCCCATTCTCTGTGTTTCAGATCAGCCTTTCCAGGCAGCAGCATTGTCAAGGTCCCTCCTGGATCCTTCCCCACAGGAACAGGTTCTCCCGATCAGAAAGGCCTGAATTAATTCCTTGCAAGCCTCAAAACCAACCCAGTAACAACAACAACAACAACAAAAAAAGCTTGTGGGAAGTAGAAAATATAAAACTTGGGGAAAAAATGGAATGTGTGGAGCCTCCAAGTCTGGACTGGTTGGTGTGTCCAGTCTGCATCCAGAGGAAAGAGAGGGAGAAAGCCCAGCCCACAGCTCCTGACACACAAACCAGTGACCCCGGCAAGGAAAGGCATCTCAGGATGCTCTTCCCCACCATTCTCCTCCTCTCTAAGGAAATTTTTCCCTCAAAAAGGTCAGGAAAACCCACTTTATCTTGATCGAGGGGAGAGTCAATGAGAGAAGCAGGTTTTGGTAGATGAAGAGCTTTTACACCTCTGGTGTGCTCCCTGCTCCTGCTTTTAGGGCTGGAAGAGCCTCAACAAAGCTCTGTGAAGTTTAGTATTAATATTTATAATCATAGAAATCTGTGAAACAGCCTACATAATGGCTTCTGCTGGAAAGGGACCCCTCCCCCTGTCCCAGGGACACCTCCCCCTGTCCCAGGTGCTCCCAGCCCCACAGTCCAGCCTGGCCTTGGGCACTGCCAGGGATCCAGGGGCAGCCCCAGCTGCTCTGGGCACCCTGTGCCAGGGCCTGCCCACCCTGCCAGGAGGAATTCCTGCCCAAAATCCCATCCAGCCCTGCCCTCTGGCACTGGGAGCCATTCCCACTCATCCCAAGCCCCTCTCCATCTCTCCTGGAACCTCTTTAGGTGCTGAACGGGCTCTGGGGTCTTTCAGCCCTTCCTGGAATATTCCTCTGCACCTCTCAGCTAAAAATGCTAAAGCAGCGCCCCAGACCCCCCAGCCCCAGGATTGCAGTGGCTGGATAAACACGGAGGGTTTGAAGGGAAAATGGAATCCCTCCATGGTTTGCTGAAATGATTTTCCTGCCCTGCGGATGCAGATTCTGAGGAGGTGGATGAGCGGAAAGCTGCACCTGGGGACTCTTGTGGCATAAAGGAATTGAACTGCCAAGGAGAGAGGATGGGACACAGCACAGGTTTTGCTGTCATCTGGGGAGATTTCAGGGAAGAAAATCCTATTTCCTTCTCATTTTATCCCTAAGTTCTTTCAGAAACCACCTCCACCCCAAGCTGTTGCACAGAAACATGCCTTTTAATTTTTAATAGTTTTTCAAAGCCGATGCTCACACCCTCCTCTCTTCCACTGATCTTCACCTTGCACTTAAAACTAAACGCCCCTAAAAACCCTCGGGTGAGGAATAAAAACCCCACACAGCTCAAGAAAGGGTTACAAAACCCCTTGAACCTAGCCACGGGCATTAAAAGGGAAAAATCCCTGTTTTTTCTTATCCTCACCTCTCCTGACACAGAGCAGAACCCTGTCCCTGTCAGCTCGGGAAGATGAAACAGAGGGAGCAGGTGAAAACCTTTGTGGCTGTAACGCGACACGCAAAGCTTCGGGGTGGTTTTGGGGTTTGTTTTCCCGTTTATTTAGGGGCACTTTTTTTCCTGGGGGGGAGTTCCCCCGTCTGCTGGAGCTGCTCTTTGTCCCGAGCCTTTCAAACTGCGGGCTCGGCCGAGCAAACCTTGATCTCCCTCGGGAGGGGAAGCGGAGCGTCCAGGTGGTCCAGGTGGAAGGGGTGGGCTCCCCACGCCCGGCATCCCTGCTAATCCAGAGGGATGTTTATTCCCTTTTTTTTTTTTTTCCCTTTTTCCCCCTCTCCCTCAGTGCCTGACTTGTATCCCTAATTAACACCTTAAGAGGGAGCGAGGATAACCGGGATGCTTAAGGAAGGCACTTCTGGGCAGAGCTTCTAATCCGGCCCGGCGGAGGGAGGGGACCCATTAGCAGGTGATTTTGGGCAGAATTAAGACCATCAGCATTTAAATGAGCACGGCCCGATGAAAGGCTCGGCTCCTGTCGGGTTTTTTCCCCCCGGATCCCAGGTGTGCGGTGAGGAAAGGGAAGCGGCTGTAGGGGAACGGAGGGATTTTGTGGGGTGGGCAAAGAGCCCGCGGGGGTTTTCCGTGAGGAAGTGGCGCTGCGCCAGTCCAGAAGGGGTTTTAGAATTCCACAAGGGGAGGAAGCTGCTGCAAAACCCCAAAGTTTCCCCCCCCCCTTTTATTTTAAATTTTTTATTTTCTTGGCACAATTGAGAACAAGCCATGGGAACAACGGGTTGTCGCTGCGGTGGAAGGAGGGGATGAGGAGGGGATGATGTATCCCGCAAGGACGGGCACTTGGGCTTTGCAGCTTTAATCACCTTTTATTTTACTTTTTAATATTAAATCCATAGGTGACACAGAGTCGGGATAGATAAACCTGGGAATAAAAAAATAACCACGGAGCCGTTAAGGTCGGGAAAACCTCCAAGAGCGTCCAATCCAAGCCAGATCCCAGCAGGCAGCTCAGAAAATATCGCAACTCCAGGAGCAACTCCAGCCCTGTGGAGAAGGCGAGGTGAGGAGGCGGGAGCGTGTTCCCGGGAAAGCTGGGCAGCTCCCCGGTGCCAGGGGGAGGGCAGGAGAGGCCTGCACGGCTGTAAACAATGCTCAGGACGTGGCCCGGGGCTATTTTTGTTCTTCCCAAGGCAAGGAAGAGCTGGAGTGTCCAGCTCAGAGCAAAAACCCGGAGCTCTCCAGGCTGGGCAGCTGGGGGCCAGAAATAAATCTCCTAACTGGAGTCACCTGGGGATACGGGGAATTCATGGAACAGGGAGAATGGGGGGCTGAATTTCTGGCTAGGAAATATCTGAATGCTGATTGTGGACACTGGGAAGGATCATTACGGAAGTGTCTGGAGTTGGGGGAGGGTTTATTTAATTATTAATTATTAAATATTAATTAATAATTTGGGGGTTTCTTGGAAGCTGGCTCCTTCAGGTCTTGTTGAGAAGGCAATCCAGGGCTGCTGTCAGATCCACAGGTTGGTCCTTATTTATTTCTGTATAATTTTAAACTAAACCCTCTTCTAAAACACCAAATTGGCTGAAGATGCAGATTTTGGGAGGAACAAGGGCTGTTTCTGGTGGGAAGTGTCCCTGCCTGTGGCAGGGTTGGGATGAGGTGATCTCTCAGCTCCATCCTCCTGTAGCAGTGCAGGTTCTCAAGCCACTCTTGTCTTTGGGTGATAAAAACACTTGATATAAAAGTAAAATTCAAAAAAATTGAAATACCTGATTATGGAATTGGGTTCCAAATGCACCAGTGCCAGCGTCAATCAGTAAAGAATTAGATGATTTTTAAGGTTTTTTTTCCATCTCAAGGTATGGATTTTTATAGCATTAACAGATGGATGAAGAGTTGAAGGACACATTCCAAGATAGGTTCTTTTTTTTTTTTTTAAATGAATCCTGAGAGCCAGAAATGAAAGTATTTCTATACACTATTGATTTTATTTTAATTCTCTGTTTTTCATTAATTTATAGGGGGGGGATTTGTAGCTTTACCACTGGTCCAAGTGGCCCTTAAAATGCCAGCTTCCCGATTTGGGAAGAAGATGGACAATCCTGGAACTCTCAGACTTCACCCTTTTATTTCTGAACAGCTGGATTCCCGCAAAGAACAATAAATCCAAACCATAATGATTTAAATTTAGTTTAAAATTTAATTCATTTTAGCATCTCTCCCCTGCGTGGGGGTAGTTCCAAAGTTCCTGCCAGGGCTTTATTCCAGTCCCATCCTCGGGGACCGCTTGGGCTCATGGGCTTTGGGTTTTCAGCTTAAACCACGGATCCAGCTCTTCAGTTTGAAACCTGTCAGGGTGTTCTGGGGCGTACCTGCTTTTTGGTCAGAGGAATTCCTTCCTGGAAAGGGCGCTCAGGCCTCGGCAGGGGCTGCCCAGGGAGGTTTGCAGTGCCCGTGCCTGGAGGTGTCCCAGGAAGGGCTGGAGGTGGCACTCAGAGCTCTGCGCTGGGGACAAGGTGGGCACTGGGCACAGCTCGGGCCTCATGATCCTGGAGGGCTTTTCCAAACTGATTTTAACGATCCTGGCTGAGCCCAACCTCTGTGTTGGCAGGACCAACGTTTTCCTTCCTGGGTGATGCTCCTGCTCAGCCCCAGCGCTGCCCTGGAGTGTTTGTGGGGATTTTAGAGGTGCTCTCCTCACGTGGGAGGATTTTCCCCTGGCAAGGCAAGGCACTGCAGAGATATTTTATCCCCTCGTATGTTATCTCGCAGCTCCCCCTCGGTGAGGCACACGGGGACTGGGGACAGCACGAATCCTGTCCCCGTGCAGTGATCTCCTCTCCTCCAGGTAATGCCGCTCCAGAGCTGCGTCCCCTGCTGAGCAAACATCAATTCCATCAGAAATCTTGCAGCACTCGCTGTCAGGACAGGGCCTGTCTGAGCTGCCAGGAAGGAGCTGGGAAATTGGGGAAGCCTTTCTACCCAAGTTATGGCTGTGTTTTAACCCCTGCTGCAGGATTTTCTGCTGTCCCAGGAACTCAGGAGCTGGGGACAGCACCAGTTCTGTGTCACTTAAAGCTGGCAGGAGCTGCAGGGGTCCCACCATGGTAAGAGGAGACGCTGGCATGGAGAGGGAAAAAACCCCAAAAAAATTTCCTGGAAAAAAACCCATTCAGCAATTCCCTGTCTCTGTTTTGCAACCAAAATCAGCCAGAGTGATCAACAGGGAGGGAAATCTCTTTTTTCAGTTCATATGCCATGCGTTTCAAATTTTCTCTTATAATAATTTTTGTTTAGAGCTGAATCAGGGACCAAATCCAACCCAAAGAAACCCTGTGGGGCCACCAAACTGGAGCTGAGGAGAGGATGTGGAGCTGAACCCACCTGCCAGAGCCCCAAGGTGAGACCCCAGCCCTGAGCTGAAGGTAAATATCACACAAACAAAAAAAAAAGAAACAAAAAAACACTCAAACCAACCAACCAAAAACCCCTAAAAAAACCCACAAATATCCCCCCCCCCAAAAAAAAATCAACCAAAAATCCTCATTTAATTAAAAAAGTTTAAAATAAACATTTAGTTGTTGGCCGAAGCATTGCATTGGGAAAAGAGGCTTCCAGCTGACCTTTTTGGATCCCTTTAAAAATCCATCAAGGTTGTTCTGGGTTTAGTTTTTGGGGGTTTTGTGACAGCTGGGAGCGAGGAACCAGCATGGCAGTGTTTGGGGTGGAAGGGACCTTACAGCCCACCCAGTGCCACCCCTGCCGTGGGCAGGGACACCTCCCACTGTCCCTGGCTGCTCCCAGCTCTGTCCAGCCTGGCCTGGGGATCCAGTGAAGGAATTCCAGCAGGGTTCTATCAGTCATGCTCCTGCCACCTGCCTGGATTTATTTACACCCTGTTGTGTTTAGGAGTCCTCGTGGTCCCACGGCCTCATTTCAAAATGCCCCGAGAGCGCTGAGCTGCACTGAGGAGCATCAGTTCCCTCTGCTGACGGCCTCCCGGGTTCCTGTGCTCCTTAAAAGCCGATTTCCACATGGAACGTGCAGCTGGGAGCTAGCCTGGAGGTCGCTGTCCGTGTCTCCCGTGGCAGCCAAGGAGGGGTGACCGCCCCGAACGCAGGAGCCGCCCGGCGCCGGATTCCGTGCTGTTGAGCAACCCCAGGTACTGGCCGGAATTTTTTTCCCATTTTTGCTGCCTCCAGATCACGTCTCTGCCCTGCTGACCTTCCCGGCCTTGGGAAAAGGCCAAGTTCTGCCCCGTGGAGCTCCTGATGGAGCACAGAGCGCCGCTCACATGGCCCGGGGGTGGTGACGTCCTGCTCGGTGCCGGCGTGGCGGGGTGAAGGCAGCATCCCCAGCTCCCAGGAGGGTTTTGGTATCCCCTGGACATGGGATCCTGCTCCTGATGGTGAATTTCAACTTATTGTGTCAGAAATGGCTGAGAAAACCAGGCCCTTCTTATCCAGGCGTCTCTATCCTTCCTGAGACCCAACTCCCTCTTAAGCTGTGGACGTAATTAAATAAGAAATTAGTAGAGCAAGAGGCTTTCAAAGCTGGAGTTTTCAGTGTTGCCATGAGCCCTTAGACCTGAGCACCTCTTACAGCCTAATTCAGAACCTTCACAGTCATTAAAATGGGAAGGCTGCAGCCCACGTTGGCTTTGATAAGACAAATATATTTTCCAGGAGTGTTTGGGTAACTTGGCCTCAATTTTTTAGTTTATCCCTTAAATCCTGGTGAGCTTCAGACCATCACTTTTGCACCTATTTCAGTTTTAGTTTCCTCCTTGCCAATACAGTTTTAATCACTTTCAAATAAACACCGGGCACCTGACAGCTAATCCTGTGAAACAAGGTAAGGACCGTGGCGTTTCTCTATCCAGGAGAAGTTCTGAGGTGGATATTCCTATTTTAGGAAGGGCTCTGGGTTTGGTTTAGTACTGACTTCGTTTTGCTGTGCTGCTGAAATAGGATAAACCAGTGTGGGAATTTTTAAAATTAAATTCATGGCTTCTCACTGACACAAAATCAAACCCCCTCTGGGGTGAGAAACCAGAATATAAGCAAAATTCCTGAAGTAAAATTAAAACCCCACCATTTTCTTCCCAGTGTGCCTCGGTGTTGAGCTGTTCCCCAGGTCTAGATAAAACAGGCATGAATAAGACAAATCAGCTTTTGCCAAGAACAAGGAGAGCAGGGGATCCTGGTTTTGTTTACTTGCTTGGGGTTTTTGAGGGAAAGACGATGAGGTCACCGGGAGCAGTGGTGGTACAGACAGGGCTTTTCAAGACACGAGTTGGCTCCCTTATCTCCCTCCTTATCTTTACTAGCACGGCTGGGGTGAGGTTTTGTCAGAGCCAAAGCCTCTGGTGCAGCCTCGGAGCTCTTGGGCTCTCTCTCCCTCCCTCGTCCTGCACGTTTGGAATCTGCTCCTCTCTGCTCTGGATCCCAGCACAAATCCACGGGACTCAGGGACCCTGGTACGGGCACAGAACCACGGCAGGGACCCGGGGGATCATCATGGGCCCACGGACCCCAAAGAGCTCTCCCCTCAGTCTCCTTCTCCAGGCCCAACAAACCAAATGGCCACTTGAAGAGCGGTTGGAAAAGTCCTTTTCTTCTGTTTTTGATGGAATTTTGTTCCTTGTCCTTCTTTTTCTTTCCGCTCTTCCTGGCCCATCAAGCACAGGCAAAGTTTTCTTAACTTTTGGGTTTCTGAGGCTGTCTCATGCCAGTCCCACCAGTCTTTAGAGCCCAGACATTGAAAACTCCTGACAAATAACCATTTTCTCTCCTTCCCCTTGCTGGAAGCCTCCCAGAAACTCCAGCCTCATGACTTTGTTGTTGCCCTTGGAATCACTTCTCAAATTCCTGGGATCATTCCCAACCCCATTTCCCCCCCAGACTGCCCTGGGAAGAGGGGAGGCTGCTCAGGGCTGACTCGCAGCTCCTCCTCCAGTTCTGTATTTTCTGTTACCCCTTTATTTGCTCCAGCACAACCAGAATCTCTTGTCACTGCTCTGTACATAGCAGAGGTGACAATAAATAATAATAGAAGAGCAGGCGAACTGCATTTCAAGTTGAGTGAGCACATTTCAGGCACGGTTTTGGGGTAAAAGGGATGTTTCCGGATGGGAGAAGGGGACAGCAAGAGACACTGAGCAGTCTAGACCTGACCTCTACCACCCACCCATGTATATTTGGTAAAAAAAACAGCTCTGCCTGCTGGATTTTATTTTTCTCACTGAGGTACACATGGCTCCTAAATAAACATGATTATACCCTACGTGGAGCTGCAGCTCGGGCCAAGCACTAAAAATAGTGGGCAGAAGGGAGAGACTTCAATTAGATGCAGAGTGCTCAACAATTTAACTTCTAATTGGCTTGTGGTTATCCCCCAACGAGGAACCAGCCCTGGTGTGCTGAAAGGATTCGCAGTCTGGCAAAACAGGCACCCAAATTGAGTATTTCTTTAGGGGGATTGACCAAAAAAATGCAGCCTGGGTGTCTCATGTCGAGGAACTCGTGTGTCTGTGAGACGCTCACCTTCAGCTCAGGGCTGAGGTCTCACCTTTGGCAGGTGGGTTCAGCTCCACGTCCTCTCCTCAGCTCCGCTTCGGTGGCCCCACAGGGTTTTTTGGGTAGGATTTGGTCTCTGATTCAGTTCACGGTGCAGAACTTCAGGACCAGTGGTCAGAGGCATCCCAAGAGCCCCTTGGTTTCCACTCTCTGCTCCAGCCCAAACTCTGTTTTCCCTCCAGCTCCCAGCAAGCCTCTCCCGTGGCCCATCCCTTAATGCTCACCTGCCTCTACTGTTCCTGCTGCCTCAGCCTGGGAGCAGCAGCACTCTGTGGCCTCCTCAGCATCATGGAGATCACCCAGCAGCCTCTGGTGGGATCTCCTGTCCCCTGAAATGGTGTGGAGTGGAACCAGGGTTTGATTTTTGGGGGAACAGCAGCCCCCAGCACGGCCTACACGCCATTCCAAGCTCCCAACCCAGCTCTGCTCTGGCACACAGCAGGCAAAGCTTTCCTGAGCCTTTGCTGGGATAGAAAGGTGCATTGGAAGTATTCACTGGCAAAAATTTACGGATTTTTTTTATAGATGTAGCTATCTAGCAAGAAGAGAGAAGCTTTTTCCTCTGTCTGCATCCACTCTTTTTTTCCCCAGGATCTGGGACTAGGATATCCTAGGGACTGTGGGAATCCTGCCCTTATTTCCAAGGCACCTTTTCCCTCCTGACTCAAGACCCCCAGAAAACACCTGCAGTAGTGCTGTGATCACCGAGGCTTGGTCTTGTGCATGTGGCTGTGGCTTTGCTGCAGGAGAGCATGGCATTTTTAGGGGGAAAAAAAATCTCAATATTTTCAGGTAAAAGTAGCAAGTGCATTCCAGTATAATCCATGCACTGCTGGAATGGACATTGCAGGTGTTTTCCCCCATTTCTGCCCCTCAGGAGTTGTCTTGGAAAGCTTTTCCACCCTTGCCCTGGGGCAGAGACCACACAAAGTGCGAAGTGTGTTTGGTGTGCTGAGGCTGGAATGAAATCCAGCCCTTCTTCCCAAAGCCATGTCCCTGCAGCCAGCCCTTCCTTGTTTCCCTCCAGCCAGGAGTGTCCCAGAAACCGCTGTGGCCTGAATGGTTTCCATCCTGATTATTTCAGTGGGGTTGGCTCCTGTAATTACCTGACTCCTTGCCAGCCATGTCCACTTGCCCGAGGCTCCCCCACAGACAGCTGCGGGGTTTTGGCCGTATTTGAACAGCGAAAGTGAAACTCTGCCCTGTGGCTGGGGGAGAGCAAAGGGAAGGGTTTGGAATTGTGCTTGAACTTAGCCAAAGACTGCTCCCAAACTGCGTGGTGGTGGGGTTACTGTGAGGAGAAGAGGATGGAGAATCCTTTTGTGAAGTGCTGCTCACACCTCTGACAGCTCTGGGTGAGGAGGAGGATGGTCAAGGATTCAAGGCAGAGTTTGATTCATAAAATCATGGAGTGGTTTGGGTTGGAAAGGAACCTAAAGCTCATTCCAATCCCCTATCCTGGGTTGCTCCACTGTCCCAGGTGCTCCCAGCCCCACAGTCCAGCCTGCCCTTGGGCACTGCCAGGGATCCAGGGGCAGCCCCAGCTGCTCTGGGAATTCCATCCCAGCCCCTTCCCACCCTCCCAGGGAAAAATTCCTGCCCAATATCCCACCTCAATTTCCCCTCTTTCAGTCTGAACCAATTCCCCCTTCTTCTGTCCCTCCAGTTCCTGGTGATTTGTCCCTCTGCAGTTTCCCTGTGTCCCTTCAGGCCCTGGAAGGAGCTGTGAGGTCTCCTCACAACCTTCTCTTCTCCAGGCTGAGCAGCCCCAACTTTATTTATTAATGTAAATTATTTATTCCCATAATCGCCTGTTTTTAATAACATAGAACGTGTATTTTTTCACTCCTAGGCCTGCTCTCTTCATTTACTGCATCAGGTGTTCCATCATAATGAATTTTAAAAAATTCCTGCTGCCAAAATTAAAAGCTGTGTTTCACTCCTAGGCCTGTTGGTTTTTTTTTTGTTTTTTTTTTTTTTTTTTTTTTTGTTTTTGTGAAATAGGATTTCTCCTGCTCTTCAGGCAGGAAACTGAATTAAAGCATAGAAGTGGAATGATGATTACATTAAATCCACCCTGATGAGTAGCCAAGGAATGCTTTGAGTCCCAGTAGGTGAGACTGTGGCACCATCAAGCAGCAGGGGCCGCCCCTTTGGGAGCCTCCCATGGGAAATCCTGGCATGTCTGGGCTTGTGGGTTTGTCTCCAGCTCCTGGAATTTCAGGAAGCTGGAAAAAAATGCAAATTGTTTTGTCACACACAGCAGGACCGAGATTGATGTCCAGAAATGTGGACGCACATTCATATTTTGGGGAGGAAACCTTGGGAAACAAAGCTTTTGCTCCATGCAGTATGGGTTGGATACCCAGGGAAGGACTGGAGAGCCCTCATCCCGATCCTGAGCACCAGCACCAGCCCATCCATCGTTCTCCTGCAGTTCCTCATCCCATTCTCCTGCAGAACTGCCAGCCCAAAAGCACTCTCCTGCTGAAACCCTGCTGCATTAGCTCCTCTGATGTTGGAATTTAAGGTACAGGAAATACTTTTTTTTTATTGTTTTGAGGGGTGTTGTTTTTTAGGAGAGTATGGTTTTTAGTTCTTGGTTATAGAGAAAGATTTTAAGATAAATTGAATTTTGTGAGTGTGTGAAGTAAATAATAGTATAGTTTATTTATTTTTTTTGTTTATAGACTTTATTGATTATATTGCTTATTGATATTTATTGATAATAGAATAAAAATGAAATACATTTTAGATACATTATAAAAATTCATTAGCTATTGTATCTATATAAAGTGCTTAAAATGATACGTCTCATAACTTGCTGATGCATCTCCCTAAAATACACTAGGCCTATTATCAACCAAAACAGGTTCCCTGCTACTGCACAGGGAAGGTGGGACGCTGCCTCAGGTCCAGAACAATCCACCATCTGCTGTCAGAAATACAAATTGAATTCCAAAAGGAGATGTTAAACTCTCAGATCAGTCCCAAGCCCCCAGTATTTTAGGAGAGGATCTTAAATGCTTCTGCAGCACAAGCAGCAGAACCTCATTCCCCACAAGATACCCACTTCTTTATTTATTACTATTTTATTGTGTGATGTGGCCTGAGACATTCACTGCCCTCACATTTCAGGTGGTGCCTTTTTTTTCTGACCATTCCAGGATTTTTCCTGAGACCTAACAGACAGCAAAATATGTTTGGATTTGGTTTGGTTGGGTTTGTTGTTTCTTTTTTTTTTTTGTTCTTACCATAAATATCCTCTGTGCATGGCTCCTGATGTGATGAAGTGATAGATGTGAAGCTTGTTGGCATTTCCAAAGTCACGCTCCAGATTCCTGCTTGAATCTGACCCCAAGCAGATCGTGGAGATGAGCTGAGCTCTGCTCTTAAGCCTCACCCAACTGCTCTTTGAGCTGCTGAGCTCATTTATAAATTTGTCACCAATCCCTAAAACTGGAGGAGTCAGAAAATGACGGAGAGCTTTGAGGAAGGCAGGCAGAAAAGCCAATCCCATTGGATTTGATGCCCAAATTCCCATCACTGCTCACCATTTATTCCCAATTCCCATTGCTGCTGCCATTTGTTTGTCCCCAGAGCAAAAACCACCTGGAAATTTCTGCACAGAAAAGATGATAAAATAACACAGGTATTCTCTGGGATGTAATTTACGCAGTTACCAGCAAAAATAAAAGTTCTATTTGAGTAAAGGAAGCTGGAAGGGGGAACATGTAGTGGGTCAGGACAGTGCTGGGTGCTGTGAATAGGAATAAAATGATGTTAATAATAAACAGCTCCACTGCTCTTTTAAAGGACTTATTTCTTCAACACATGCAGAAGGTTAAAGTTACAACTCTGTGAAATTTCTGCTGGCTGCCTCATCTGTTTATCATTGACAGCCTGGATGCTCGTGGTAAGAATTCCGGCTTTTGGAATAATGTTTGTGGTAGGTGGTCCCTTCAAAGCTGCTCCCTCTCCCTGAGCCAGTTGGATTTGCCGGGCGAGATTTTGCTCATGCAAAGTTTTCCTTCAACTGCATCCAGGGCCGTGACGAGCCAGCGCAGGAGAAACTACTGTGCTGTGATTCCCCTCTCAAGGCACTCAGATGCTTTGAAGTGGAATTTTTCCTTGATTTTTGGGGCCAGAGAAGTTGTTAGGGTTTCCCCCCCCTCCCCCTTTCCTCCATTCCCAAGGGAAAAAATAAAACATTCATACACATGCTGCTGCTCTATATTTATCAACATAAAAATCTAAATATAGCATTGTTTTTACACCCATTGCTGGGGCTAACCCAGCCATGAAATAAACACACTTTCTGCTTTCTAAAATTACATTTTGAAAAAGGGTTTACAATTTTTATGGCCATTATTATGGTATCAAGGCAGAAATAGAACTGCATTCCCTCTCTGTGTTCAGCTAAAGGAAGGAGCTTGACATTCTCTTCAATAAACTGTAGGGAAGCTTTCCACCAAGAAGGGATAGAATTAAAAAAATAGACAAGGCTGAAAAACAAGAATTTAATCTTTTTATTTCTTTTATAAAGATTAATGTCATAAATCAGCACAGCCACTGTCACAGGAGCAGACAGTGATGTGATGTGCAGCTGAGTTCACACTGTGGAAGGCATGAGTGCAAGCACAAAAAGTCAGACAAAATCTTTGAAAAATTACCCCGTTAGTTCAGAAACCTTTTTCCCACCAGCAAAATAAAAAGGAAAAAGCTACAGGTTTGTTTGTGTTGAGGCAAAAAAAATGTTCACAAATAAAACAGATGTGAGGACCGCTGTGTTTATTTAGCTTTTGCTAAATGCTAGAAATCCATGGTACTCCAGGCAGTTTGCTAATTCTAAAAGTCCACGGAACTCCAGGCAGTGAGTATTCCAAGAGGCACTAAAAAAGAAGATGGGAAGGAAAAATTCCAGGGTGAAAATGGGCAGGAAAAATGCAAGGGAGAAAATGAATGGGAATACAAGGGTGAAGATGGACAGAAAAAATGCATAGGGGAAGATGAGAAGTAAAAATGCCAGGGGAAAATCTGGGATAAAAACTTGGACAGGGATTCTCGTGGGATTCATTGCTCCCACAATTGAGCAAATGGAAGAGGCATCACTGGAGAGCAGTGACTCTTTAACTGCTAATCAATGGATGCTGCGGCTGGTGGATCCAATATTTTCAATGCTGACTTAAAAATAATTGCTTCTATAATGATTCTAAGTTATTTTAAAATTGTTTTTCCTTGTTTCTGATTAAACCTCCCCCTAGAGCCAGCAGCGCATTCCTGGGCTCTTGTGAGCAGCCTCTCCTTCCCAGCTCCCCATCCTGGGAAGGCACAGGCAGGAGAGCTTCAGCTTCCCTGGAGAGCCTTGGTGTGCACCAGGGAGCCCACAGATGGAGCCCCTGAACCAGGCCCTGAGTCAGGCCCTGAGTCTAACTCTAAATCAGGCCCTAAATCAACCCTAAATCAGCCTCTAAATCAGCCCCTGAATCAGGTCCTAAGTCAATCTCTAAATCAGGCCCTAAATCAGTCTCTAAATCAGCCCCTAAATAAGGTCTGAATCAGGCCTAAATCAGCCCCTAAATAAGGCTGAATCAGGCCTAAATCAGCCTCTAAGGCAACCTCTAAACCAGGCCCTAAATGAACCTCTAAATCAGCCCCCAAATGCCCCCTGTCCCTGTGTGCCCTCCTGACACAAGCAGCAGCCAGGAAAATGTGGGGTGTTACCTACAGCCCCGCTCAGCAGCTCCCCATGGAGCTGGGATTTAAGGACTTGACCCCAAAAAATGACGTTCAGGATGTACCAGACAAAACAATGAGACACTGCCCTTCATGGCATCCTTGGAAGGACCTTTGGGTTTATCTGCCCGTGGCACGGGATTGGAATGGGATGAGTTTTAGGGTCCCTTCCAGCCTAAACCATTCTGTGATTCTGTGTTTATAGAATCCTCTGTGATCCTATGATTATGAAATTTTGTATTATTCTATTTAAATCCTGTTACTCGCAGGGTTTTAATTTCACGTTCACTGCTCCTGGCAGCTGGAATTCCCACTGATTTTCTTGTCCTCCAGCTGGCAGCAGATGGAGATTTCCTTGAGAGCAGCACTCGATGGTGAGCAAGGCTGGGAGCAATGCTGGGGTTGTGGGGCTAACCCAAATATTTGGAATTTTACTTCTTTCTCTTTTGCCCTTGTTGCAGCCCCTGCACCCCTCCTCCCTGGCACCCAAGTCTGTGAGGTCTTCCCCAGCAATTCTGGTCTGGAAGGAAGGCATTAGAAGGAGAAAAAAAATTAGGGAATTCTTCCCTATGGAGCAGTTTCCCTATGGAAAAGCTGTTCCGGGTCCTGGGATTGCTTTCAGACAAACCACAGGCTGAAATTATGTTGTTCAAATTGTTCAGAAAAGCAATAGAAAAACAAACCTCAGTTTCTTGGTGGCTCTGTTTAAGCTTTGGTTGTGCTTCCACTGGGCAGCTATGGGTGAAAAATACCTTTTTTTTTTTTTTTTTTTTTTCCAAATGGGAAAATTCTTGTGTTTAAAACCAGCAGTGGGCAGAAAACACTTCTGGGGTGTGGGTGCACGTGGACACTCAGGTCCCATTTCCAGCAAAACCCCTGAGGGAGGATCCACCTTATCCCTTGGGAATGGTTTCTCAAGGCCAGGCCTCTGAATTTTCCCAGGAGATTCCTGTCAAGGCAGCAGCTGCTCAGCATCCTTATCCCACAGGGAGCACCCGAGTGGGGTGGGCTTCTCCTCGTCCTAGGCACGGGGAATTGGCACGTTTGGGGTGCACGTCCCCCTCAGGCAGCTCCCAGCAATGCCTGGTCCCACCCCAGTGCCCGCTGCCGGCCTTTCCTGCTCGGATGTTAATGGGATAACGTTCCAAGGGCTTTGAAGATGAAGGAGAAGCCCGGACAAACAGGGCCAGATAAACACAGCGCTTCATCTCCGAGCAGCTCTGCGCCCAGAGCGGTCCCAACTATTTTTCCCAGTGTCTCCACGCGCTGGAGGAAGCCCAGGTCACCGCTGAGCTCTCCTTCCCCCCTTGCCAAGGCAATCCATCCCATTTGATCCGTCCCTGCAGGATGCTGCTGGGAGCACACACGGGTTAATTGAGCAGCATTAACCCGAGTCAAACTATAACCCGCTGGGTAAACATTTCCCTATTGTTCCTGGGGATTACCGTGCTGGGAAGTCATTAATAACCTGGAAGTGCATTCCATTTATCTTTGTTTATTAGCTGCTTTTGGCAGACTCCAGGAGCGTCCCCCTGCTCCCGGAGCGTCCCCGCTCTGACATCAGCCCAGCTCCAGCCCCTGTAAAGTCAACAATCTGATTTGGTCATTAATCTCCCACTTCAAAAGGGCAGGCAGGAGGTGCAGGAGGAAGATCTCACATCTGCTCTTCCACTTGCTGCTTGCCGGGGCTGGCTCCAGATAAAAGCCAGGTCCGGGATCCCCCTGCACTGCCCGAGCTGGCCGGCATCCCCAAAGCCCTTCAGGAATTCATTTCACCCCTCGTTTGCACTTCCAGGCAAAGGGAACTTGAACCCTGAGGAGCGGGACCTGGAGATGTTCCCCACCCCAAGGAGCCACGGTGGGTGACCAAATCCCATCCCCAGTTCCCTGGGGTACTTCCAATGATATATCCGGCTCGTTTTTGAGCTAAAGACAATGACCCTCGCTCCAGATTCCGGGGTCCTGGTGGCTCCAGAGCCCACCACTCGGTCTGTGGCTGCAGAGGAGGCCCAAGCTCACTGCACACCTGCCAGGACCTCAGAGGGGAAGCTCCACCAGCACAAAGGCATCACCTCCTCCAGCTTAGCGTGCAGTCACTCCCACATTGTTTATCCAGCCTTTTGAACAGATCAGAATCAAAAATTCCACTGGGCTTGCTGGAGGAACAAATCAGAGTAAGAAAACCCACCAGAGGAACAATTTGGCATGTTGGAAATGATTAACCCCCTTATTATTGTGGGAGGAAGGACTGAAAACACGGCTAGAAAAATTTATTCTTCACTAATGACATTTTTTTCCTGCTGCCACACATCCAGGACAGGAATTACTGCATAGAGGGAAGCAGAAGGCCAGGAGTGAAGAATTCCTTGTGGTTAAAGGCACCTTGGAGGCATCAGTGCCAAAGCAAACCCAGCACTGTTTTTCCTGGGCAGGCTTTGCTCCTCATGCTCCAATCATTTGCTTCCCAAATCATTTCTTGAAACCACAAAAGTAAAATTTTGCCTTTCACCTTCAGAGCCTTTCACTTGCCCTGGGAAAGTCCCCAGCTGCTCTTCCATGGGAAAACCATCATTAAAGTGAAAATTTTGTTAAATTTCATTAAAATTTCAAGACATTTCCTGATTTTACTGGAATATTATTTAGTTTTACCTCTGTGAATAAAAAGGAAGATTGCCAACCTCTCTTCTATACCACCTACAAGGAGACTTGTTTTTATTTGTCATTGTAAAGAGAGGGACTTTATTTTATTTTTCCCAGCTCTCCAGAAGATGTGATACTGGCTCGGTGGGACGAGATCTCTCCTCCTTTTCCTCCTTCTGCTCCTGCTTTTGCCCTGGACGCTCTACTGATATTGGAGATTAGGTCACAGCCCCTCCAGGCAAGGAGGAACTTGAACTTGCATGTCCCACATCCTAAAAGGATGCTTTAATCACTGCGATATTGCATAAGGAGCGGGAGGGAGAGGGAAGATAGGAGCTTTTCTTTTGCTTTCTTTAGGGCAAAACCCAGCAGCGGTTTCAAGGCCTCCTGAGTGACGAAACCACCTGGGTTTTCTGCCAGGCCTCGATTTCCCTGGACTTTGCAAAATTTTCTGGCTTCCACAAATCTTCATCTATTCCTCTCCACATTCTTGGTTGCCTGGTTGAGAAAGATCCAGCTGCCCAAATATCCCCGGCAGTGCCCAAAGCCAGGTTGGACTTTGGGGCCTGGAGCAGCCAGGGACGGTAGAAGGTGTCCCTGCCCACAGCAGGGGGTGGGAAAGGGATGGGATTTAAGGTCCCTTCCAACCAAAACCATTCTGGCATTCTATGATCCTCTCACTTCATATAGAAATATAAATAAATATATCAAACATGCAGAAATAAATTTATAATAAGCCACGTTCTGTGCATGATTTCTGATGTCACTTTGTGTTACCTGTGTGTGACACAGTGCTTACCCCACAGTGCTGTTGCTCATGGGGACGTGTTCCACTGCACCTCTGAGGAGAAATTAAAAGAATATTTTAATGTAAAATTATCTCAATTGATCATGTAAGTGCTCTGTGTATGTCCCCTGCCAGCTCTAGGCTAGATGTGTGCTGCAGGCCGTGGCTTTGGAGGGCATTTTTGGGGAAACCCAAGGAATATCCCTTCCTTCCGTATTATAGGTATAGTTCAGTATTAAATCTTCTTAAAAGCGATGACTACATTTGCACTCATTTTTTTTTTTTTTGTCCTTCTTTTCAAAATTTCCTGCTTTTTTTATAAACAAAATGGAAACAAATTCCAAGCGCTGGTGTCATGTCCGTGGTGTCGGAGGAAGCCCTGCCCGTCGCGGATGGTTTTTGGGATGTGCCCGCGGGCCACACGGAGCCTCCCTCCCACGGCGGTAGTTTAACCATTAAGCCGAGCTCAGGGCGGAGCGGGCTCGGTGCCTAAGGTGAGGGCACGAAGAAAGGAACGCGAGCGCTTTGATCAGAGCCAGGTGTTAATTTGGGTGATTTGGGAGCCGTTAGGAAGCCGGGGCAGCACATCCCGCGGGTTTATCAGGGCCGGGATTACCCAGGCTGAGGACAAACAGGGCAGCTGCCACATGAAAGTGCCACCCGAGCTTAATGGGGACACTGGTTTTAATGGGTACTTTCATCTCGGCGCTCCTGAAAGCAACGGGGGCTGGAAAGAACGGGAGGAAAAAGCGGATTTGAAGTCGGGAGAAGTCACCTGCTGCTCGGGCAAACACCGAGGGATGGGCCCTAAGGGCTGTGCTGGGGATAAAACGCAGCTTTTATTTCCAAAGGGTGGGAGGAGAGAATCCATGAGGAGGGAGCGAGGGAAGGGAAAGAAAAATATGAGAAGTAGAGGGAATTTTCCCAGTATCCATTTATCCAAATCCCACATTCTCCAGTAGATGCTGTTCCCTCTCCCACACACCTGACTCCTTCTACCCTTGAAGATCTCTGTGGTTGTACCCACCACTGTTAAACCCTGAAAATGCCACTGCGTTCAAAAATTTCACTTTTAGATAAATGCCCTGTTTGTTCAAGAGGCTGTGGGATGTCATTTTCAAGGCAAAGGAGAACGCTGGTCCCTAAGGGCAGGATTAATATTGGAATCTGTGAGCTGAACACCTCATGGTTTGTCTCCCTGATGTGATTTTAAACAACTTATTTTATTTTAAACTATTTATTTCTTTAATCTTTAATTAAAGAAAAAAGATGACTTGAAAATCCCTTAAAAATAAGCACAACCCTTCTTTCACCTTTCTTGTGTTGAGGACAAATGTAAGAACCAACAGAAACCTTGCTGGTTGCACATTTCCAGTCAAACAACATCCAAATAGTAAACACTGAGGAGGAAATCCCTCAGTAACTATTTTTAAGAAGTCACCACTAAAGACTTGACATTGACATTTTGCTGCTTATGGAAACACCCACAAGGCACAGCATTTCTTGCAGCCCAAAAAGATCTCCAAATTCAATTCTTCCAATTCAAATTTCCAAAAATTTCTCCAGCTAAACCCCGACCATTTTTGTTTCCCCTCAGTGCCAATCATTTTATCTCCATCCCAGCTGGATTGCGACAGGCCGGGAGTGGGAGAAGCAGCACCGTGAATGTGACACTTCCCAAAGGTGCCAGATAAGGTGCGGGGTGCCGGCGGCTCCCGAGGCCACCTCGGTGCCGCGCTGGGTGGGAAGGAGCACCTCTGCCCTCTCCTGGGGCAGCACAGCCTGACGTGGCTTCCACAGGGTGTTTCAGGGTGTTTCAAGGTGTTTCTGGATGTTCAGAATCCCCTCGTGACGGCTTGAGCAGCAGAGGAGCCACAAAGATGGTGAAGTGAGATTGTGCAGCTCCAAACCTGGGCACTGAACCTCACCAGGGCTTGGGACTTGTTGCCTTTATCAGGGGGAATTCCAAGGAGGGAATTTGGGGCAATTTGGAAGCCCCTCTAAACCAGCACATCCCTCCCTCTGGATCATCCCTCCCTTTGGATCATCCTCATCTCGCTCTCACTTGTGGTCCAGGCCTCCCTTCTTTTGTTTTTCTGGCTGCCTCTAATTTGTGGCCACCCAGTAACCGCTGCTCGAGGCCTGCTGGGCTGCTCCCAAGGGACACCTCCACCACAACCATCCCAGGAAAATCGGGATGGAACATTTGCCCTTCGATTGTCTAGCAACATCTGAGAATTCCAGCAATTCCCGTAAGACCCCGAGGAATGCGGAGCCAGAGGAGGAAGAGCCGTGCCAGAACCGGCTCCTTTTCATTTCTTTTGGGCCGTGCAAAGTGGAGCCAAGGAAGAGCCGGGATAACGAAGCCCATGGTGGTTTTAATTAGCTGCAAGCCTGGAATGTGGGGGCTGATGGTGTTTGCTTAATGATGAATAAATAGGGAATGGTGTGGGCGGCTGGCTGCAGGAGGTGATCCAACAGCCTCCGATGCACGTCGCTGCAGCACGGTCACATCCCTGCCGGGCTCTTCCCGAGGGATATCTCTCTGGGGAAGGCTCGGGACCGGCTCCCTGGGCTCGTTCCCAGTGTGCCAGGGAAGGAGATTCCTCGGAAGCCAGCCCTGGCTGTGGCTGTGCTTGCAGGGATCACACCTGGAGCAGGATCGGTGCTTTGCCAGGAGAGATGCTGCACGCAGCACAGGCAGCCCCTGTGGGCAGCAGCCCTCAGGGAAAGGAATTGGTCCTGGGAACACCCTCCCTCCATGTCCCAGCTGCTCCCTGCTGGTCAGTGCAAGGCTCTTAACTCAAAGGACCAGAAGTCGTGGCTTTTTGGTGGTGTTTGCTCCCAAATCAGCGTGAGCAGGAAAAGTCCTGCCCATCTCACTGTTGCTGCAGAGCCCAAGCAACCCAGAGCAAAGGATGGGAACACCTGGGGTCAGTCCATATCTGTTTGCAGATATCTGAGGTGTGATCAGCAATAACCAAACCTTCTTTTGAACTGTCCCAGGAGACCCTTCCCTCCCTCCCAGGTGGATCACGGTTAGGCTGTGTCCTTTGTCCCCAGGCAAGTACAGAGAGTGGATAATGGCTTGGTTTAAGGATGTGTTAGAGCTGGGACTCTGCCCTGGGGTGTTTCCCGAGTCTCTTGGAGGTGGTGGAAGCTTTCTGTGTGACTGTACTGCAGCTAGTGAGTGGTTGGTCAGCGGGGAAATGCACCCAGGGGAGAATCCTACACCTGGAATTTCAGCAGGAGGAGCACCAGGAGCCTTGCTGCTCATGCTGCCCTCTCTGCCCAGCTGCTCTGGCCTTGAAACACCTCAAACCCCTCGGACACATAGTGGAGAGGCAGGGTTTGCATGACTTGATTGGGAGCCGCCTCCAAAGTATTCCTGGTTCAGCTCTGTTGCAAAGGGCCATGATGGAGAGTCATGAAAATGCACTGACAAACGTGCAGTGTGGGAAATAAGTGCAAAAGCACTTTGACCTGGAATAAAATTCCCTGAAGTATGTCCAGAGAAGGTCAATGGAGCTGAGCAAGGGGCTGGAGCCCCAGGAGAGGCTGAGGGAGCTGGGAAGGGGCTGAGCCTGGAGCAAAGGAGGCTCAGGAGGCCCCTGTGGCTCTGCACAACTCCCTGCCAGGAGCTATAGTAAGGTAGGGATCAGTCTCCTCTCCCAGGGAACAAACTGAGGAGAAATGGCCTCAAGCAGTGCCCAGGGAGGTTTGGATTAGGTATTAGGGAAAATTTCCTCACCAAAAGGATTGTCAGGCACTGAAATGGGCTGCTCATGGTTGTGCCACCATTTCTGGAAGTGTTCAAAAGGGGTGTGGGTGTGGCACCTGGGGACACAGTTCAGGGGTGTGAGTTAGCAGCTGCCTCGATGATCTCGAGGACCTTTTTCACCATTAAATGTTGTGTGAAAATGTTTTTCACGCACAAATGCACACCGGGTTTAGGGGAGGTTTCTAAAGCTTGGTTACTGACGGGAGGTTCTTTTACCCCTCATAGGACACAGCTACAGTTTGCATAAAATAAAATATAAAACCTTGACCTCCCTCTTCCCAGGGAGGGAGCTGGGTTTGGGGATAAAACCAGCCTGTTGCTGCTGTCCTCAGCACGTGGGATGGGAGCCCGGAGCACCAGGCAGGCCCTGGAAGCTGCAGATCCCCAGCGTGCCTCAGCCTTGCTGAGGTGACCCCACAGACCCCGCTCAGCGCCGCGCATCGAGGCGCTCAGGGCAGCCAGAGGCCCCATCTTGATGGAAGATGCAAGGACTGCGGTTGCACCTCCAGCACCACTTCCCTCGCTCTCTCTGGGCTGATCTAAGCCCCCAGGCTGCAGCCCCAGCCGCGGGGAGCTGCTCCTTTATTACCCTTTTCCTTTCTGGCGCGGCAGCCAGGGACAAGCCGGAGCGGCGTCCACCGCCGGGCCTCTCCGCAAGCCCCGGCATCTGGAGCTGCAGCTCGGGGCGTCCTTTCAAGAGAGCAGCCAGGCAGCTGCCGAGCACATGTAGGGAGGGGAGGCGCTGCCTCTTGCTGCCAGGGGTGCTCTAATGAAGCCTCTCGCCCTCGGCAGCTCCCTCCTGGCTGGGGCGGCTTCCTGGAGCCTCTGAGGGCTGCAAGTTCAGGCCTCAGAGGGGAGGCAGCTCCCGGACCAAGGGAGGATTTTGTTCTCTCGAAAAGTCACTGAAGATGGGCATGTTTAGAGCCGGGAGTCGCGGTCCAGAGAGTTCAAGCAGCAGAGCACAGAATCACAGACACAAAGCACGGTTTGGGCTGGAAGTGCCCATTCAGTGCCACCCTGCCATGGGCAGGGACACCTTCTGCTGTCCCAGGGTGCCTGGCCTTGGACATTTCCAGGGATCCAGGGGCAGCCACAGCTTCTCTGGGCACCCCGTGCCAGGGCCTGCTCTCCCTCTCTGGGGACAATTCCTGCCCAAAATCCCACCTGACCCTCCCCCTCATCCAGGCACTATATTCCCTCATAAAAAGTCCCTTTCCATCTCTCTTCTAGACCTCCTTCAGGTACTGAAAGGCTGCAAAAAAATGCTTCAAATGCCCACAAAATGTCAGGACTGAACTTTCCTAGCAGAGGTTCCACTCTCAGCCTCCTAGGGAATAATTAAGCAGTTTTTCTGACAGTTTGCTGCCAGCTGGGAGGCCTGCACCAGTGAACCTCCATTTGCCGGGTGGGCACAATATTTTTATTTCTTCATCCCCTGCATTTTCTCCTTACAGCTTGGGACATTTTTTTTGGCACATAAAGAGATTGGTCCCAAAAAAAAGTTAAGATCTTTCTGGAGATGGAATCATGATGCTGCATAAAAACGATCTCTTCCTATCATTACTGATTTAGGGCAGGAGGCCCACCCCTGTCCCCCAAAACAGCATCCAGAGATGTGTCACATCCTGCAGCCACTCCCTCCCGCCAGGCATAAATTAAATTCTGCCTCTGGGAGAAGTTCTGGAGTGGGGAATTCTGGTGGAAAAGCAAGGTGTACTTCAGAGGGAGGTTTGGATTTGCTGAGGTTTGAGCTTTGCATGTTTAGCAGGGCTGGGAACATATCAATGTGCATTTTTCCCTTTTCATGGTCATTTTTCCCTGCCTCCTGATTTTCCTCCTCCCCAGCCCTGGAAGGACAGAACCTGGCATGGGAAGTGGAGCAGGAGGTGAGCAGCTGCCCCACGGACAGAAATTCCCCGCTTTCCTCCCACACCTGCCCACGCTCATTGGTCATTGCCCAGAATTGGCATCCAACTTCCAGCCCAGCTTCGGGGTGATGGAGAAAACCTTGCCTCTGGCTCTGCATCTCAAGGCAGAGGTGGAAGTGATCCGTGTTTTCCCTGGGGAAAAAACCCCCATATTTTCCCTGGTAGCAGCAGGGAAATCTTGCAGAACACAGCTAAGCCTGCGCGGCAGCCGCTGCAGGATGTGGGGTTTGCTCTGCCAAGAAAAATTAAATAATAAATAGGAGGAGGGAAAGCCTGCAGCCTGCTCTCACTTTCACTGATTTAATTCCAACGGCGCTAATTTTGGGAACGCCAGCCCTGCCTTGCACGAGTCCCTCCCTGGATCCCAGTCCCTCACCCACTGGCAGACGACGCTCTGCTCCCCTGCCCTTCCACCTTCCGTGGACTGGGGGGGGAACAACACCCTCATTCCCAAATTTTTAGCACCCCAAGCCAGCGGAGTTTGGGAGAAGTGCTAGAATGGATGTAAACAGGGAATTACACCCTTCCAGCTGCACGTGGGGTTATAATTACCCGGGAATGCAGCTCGGCCGCTGGTGCATCAGATGCGCCACGCTGTCGCCAAATTTGCAGATGTTCAACCTTACTTTTATTAAGCATGACAATGCCCAGCAGGATCTATTTTCCCTGATTATCCTCAAATGGAGAGGAATATTAAAAGGCAGGATAATTAAAAATAGATGCCTAAACAAAAGGATGTGTCTACAATTCTTTTTCGTAGCGCTTTGAAATAGTTTGAATTTCTGGGCTGGCTCATGTGTACAGGGAAGCCAAAGGATGTCTTAAATTCAGACATATGTCTTCATTCTGTTTAATGTGCCAGAACAAAAACAGAGCTCGAGACCACCATGAATTGATTTGGAAGCGACGGCTCCTCATCCCACTCTGCCAGACTCCAGGGCAGATTTCACAGCGAGGATATAATAGCTTCCTACAAGATAAGGGGGGGGTGAAAAAAACAGGGAATGGAGCCTATCTGCTGGATTTGGTGGCGTGGATGTTGCATGGGGTATATCCCCAGGAATAAACTCTGCATTATTTTTTAAAGCTCACGTGCAGGGGTGCTCTCCAGAAAGGCTGCGCAGGAGGAATTTCCTTAAATCCCTCTGACATTTCAGGCAGGCTCTGAAATAATCATCCTGCCTCGGGTTTCTTTGGAGGATGAGGATTAAAGGAGAGCAAACAACCTGATTTGGAGGAGATCCAGCCAGTCAGATGGCAAATTAAGGGCCCTGGCACAGGTTACCCAGAGAAGCTGTGGCTGCCCCGTTCCCTGGAAGTGGCCAAGGCCAGGCTGGATGGGACTTGGAGCAACCTGGGACAGTGGAAGGGGGTAGAACGGTCTGAGCTTTAAGATACCCTGAAATCCAAACCGTGCCACCATCATTCTGTGATTCTAATACAGCACAACTGAGAGCTGGAAAATGCAGGAATTAGTCATGGGAAAAGGGAATGCATCTTATGCACAAAAAAGGGCAAAAGGCACAGGTTAAACTTTGCAAACGTGCACAGCTTCAGGATGAAGCAGCGAGAGGCACAGGGTGAAGGGCTGGGAGTGACCAGTGTAGGGTGGGAGCGGTGCCCTCAGACCCAGAGCCACGGCAGAGCTGGCTGGGAGGATGAGGAATGAGGCTGCAGAGGATTTGGGATTTGGGATAGCTGCGGCTCAGTGGGTGGTGCTGGATGCTGCCTGTGGAGGGAGAGGCAAAGCTCTGACTCGTGTGAATCCACCACCGCCCCGAGCATGGCCACCCCCATCCAAAACCAAAGCCAACCCCAAACCCAAAGAATTCGGCCTCTGCTCCATATCTACGCACTCCCCAGTGTTCGGATGCCACGACTTCCAACTGGATGTTTTGGGGCAAGGAAGGAAGGAAAGGTGAGAGAGTGAAGAGGAAAAATCCCAGTGCCAATCCTTGCAGGACTGGGGGTGCCTGGCAGCACCCCAAAGGCCAGGCTGGAATGGGCCCAGCTCGGCATGGAGAAGGCTCAGCCATCATTCCCTGGGCTGTCAGATAGGATGGTGTCCTGGGAAGAGAGATGAGAACTGTTATTTTCTCCCCAAATGCAGCTTTTCAAAACCAGACAAAGATTTTCAAATCCTTGTTCAAGTTTCAGGTTGTTTTTTCATCCAGCTCTGTGTGAATGAGCTGGCGTGTCCCATGGTTCCCCCACCACAGGGAAGCTGAGGGATGTAGCACTGGCTGCAAAAAGTTAAAACCAGCCCAAAAATGCATCTGGGTGCCTAAAGCTGAATCCCAAACACTGATCTGGAAAATCCCAAGCCTCCTGAGTGATCTAAAGGGATCTAAATCTTCCAGGCACCTTGGCTGTGGTCTGAAATCCCTGCAGGCACCGGGCCTCAGGCTCAGGGTCTGTATTGCATGCGGAAACTGCTGGCAAACAATGCAGGAGCCCCCAGGGAAGGGACTGGGATGATCCTGCCCCCCAAAACTACCCCAGAACTGCCCAATTTAGCCAAGCACTTGACTTGCGTTCCACTCTCAGCTGCAAAGCAGGTTTGGTGTGGTAGGTTTTAGGCAGGGCAGTTTCCCATGGAGACAAAACTTGGGCAAGTGGTGGCAGAGGCAGCAGTGAGGCCTCAAATCCCAGTTTTTCCTTTGGAGGTGCCCAGTGCTGTCACCCCTGCAGGACTCCAGTGCCTGGGGGCCGTGTTTGCTTCTGGCTGTGTTTCAATCTGGAAGAGTGCAGCAGCTCCCATATCAGTGGGGTTGTATTAATCTCAGTTTGTGGTTGCCAGTGGTTGCAAGAATCCTACCAAACATCCCAGCAGCCATGGGATTTAAAAGCAGTTTAACGACTTCCCGCTGGCTGGGAATGTCCAGACTCCTGCCGACTCCTTGGGCTGGAGATGCCCAAAAATGGATTTGCAAATGCACCCACTGTTTGTTTTCTCTCTTCTCCCCACACAGAAGTAACCACTGCTCACCCTTGCAGGTGCTCTGGGGCAATCGGAGGATCTCATAAAAGCAGGAGGGGAGGCATGGGGAGCAGGGAGATGGCCGGGAAGGTGATGCTACTCCTGAGATGGCCACCTGAGCTCCAGCAGCACCCACTGGAGCTGTTCCTGCTTCTCTCTGGCAGAGCTGTGTGGGGCAACGAGGGCTCCCCCTGCCCCAGGAACAGAGGAAGTGAGGAGAACAAAAAATGATTCAATGTTAAGATTAAGGAGCCAGATTTCCTCTCTATAAACCTCATTAAAACACAAGCTCTGTCTTCCCAACACTGCTCTCACTCCGAGCAGTTCCCTGGGATCATAAGGGGCTTCTCCAAAATGCTCCCAGGCTCTTCTGGATGGAGGTGCTGGGGTTCAGGGAATCATCCCTGCCCTCTCCCGTGCCTGGCTTGGCCCGCTGGCAGAGCCCTGGGAGTGCAGGGGTGGGTCCAATTCACAAATGGTCCCGGACCCTCTGGGACACCTCAGTCTCAAAGGTGTCCCTGAAGGACCAGGTGAGCACAAAATGCTGGTTAAAAAAAAACCCCGGCTGAAGTTCTAACACTCCTTTTTCAAACCTCCTTTTAGGATCTCATTATCAAGGTTTGGAGAGTTGTTCTCTCCATTTCTCTCCTGTGCTCCTTGAAAAAAAAAAAAAAAAAAAGCAAACAAATTGTGTCAGAGGTAACTGTCCCAAAGTGTCAGGGATGGAGGTCACCCCACCTTCACCCCCACAGTCCCCCCAGCAGTCCCCTCAGACCGGTCCTATCTGGCACAAAGAAAAATCCATGGATCTCCTACACATTTTTTAGTCACTGTTTGTACACACTCAATAAAAGAGATCAAGGAGAGAAAATAATAACCCCCAACCCAAACCAAACACAGCCCTTCAAGCTTTGCTTTCTCCCACACTCGTTAAGCGCTAAACCAACATCTGGATGCTCTATAAATGCGTTATTTAAGGAGAGAGAGAGAGTTCCCCAGAAGTGTTTATTTGCAGTGTCCTCGTCCCTGTGGCAGAGGGGCTTTGTGACGCGGGGCTCAGTGGCAGCTCCTCGCATTGAAGTGACTCTTTTGTAGTCTGGGTGTCTGTGCCACTGCCAGGGCCAGCAATTACCACATTAAAAATACTCGTCAGCCTCATTAAGGAGCTCTGTCTTGCAGCATCCGGCAGGGAGCTCGCTTGGAGCCTGATTTAAAGGCAGGACTGCCTCGCTCAGACAGGGAGGGAGCCTGTGGGATCACCAACACTGTTGTCCCTCTCCCTTTCCCTTTGGATGGATTTGCTCCACGAGGACGGGGAGACGGCTGAGACATCTTTGACTCTGCTGCTGGCACAGCTGAGGGCGCAGGGTGTGAAATGCTGTGCTTGCTCCAGGAGTGGCCAGCACGCTGCAGGGCTGGGCTTTGGGCCCCTCTGGCACAACGTGGTGGCATCTCTTTGGGGACCGTCACGTCTCACCAGCATCACAGCACTGGTGAGGGGTGAGGAGATGCAGGCCCTGCAGGAGGGATGTGGGTTTATGTCCACCAAAAAGGTCTGGAAAAACCCTTCTGGAGAAGCTCTGGTTGCTGCTTGGGACCTGCCAGACCCTTCCTATGTAAATGTCCATTCCTGTGGCAGCCATGAAAACTCCTGAAGGATCTCCAGGCTGAAGGCTGAGTGACGGATCCATGGAGACATTTGTAGAAGCCCGGGCAGTAAGGAGTTAATCCCAGAATCCCAGGATGCTTTGGGGTGGAAGGGACCTTAAAGCCCATCCCATCCCACCCCTGCCATGGCAGGGACACCTCTCACTGTCCCAGGCTGCTCCCAGCCCCACAGTCCAGCCTGGCCTTGGGCACTGCCAGGGATCCAGGGGCAGCCCCAGCTGCTCTGGACATCTACCTCAAAGGCCCCCAGTCCATCTGCAGAAAGATCCAGATGAATGGACTGCACGTGCTCGTTTATTTACAGGAAGAGCAGCAAACCCAATCCCAGAGTGGGGAAAACGCCTGTAAGAAGGTGTCCCCCAGAGCTGGGGTGGCACCCCAGGAAGAGAGGGATGGAAGGAAGGAGGATGGAGCTTCATCACCTGGAGCTGGAATTGGACAATGAACTCCAATGTGCTGATGGACCCAAACCTATCAAAATGTGAGGCCTTGTGACTGGGTGGCCGTTTTGTTCAGATTCTGTGCTGGTTCAGTGTGCAGTTCTGGGTTTCATATTTGGGATTGGTGAGTTCTCTTCACAGGGTAGGGACACAAAACAATTCCTTTCTAGATTGGCACCAAGGACAAATTTGAGGCCCAGGTGTGGAAACAATGGTGAAGGAAGAGAGGGAACAAGGAGGATGGAGCTTCATCACCTGGAGCTAGTAACTGCACAGTTAACTCCAATTAGCAAGTGATTGGACAATTAACTCCAACATGCTGATGGACCAAACCCTATAGAAGTGTGAGACCCCATACTCAGGCGGCCATTTTGTGCCCATTTGTGGGTTTGACTTGGGTGCAGCCCCAAGGGGTTCCTGCACTGCCCCAGCTGGATCCTTGCAATAAATCCCTTTTATTCTACCCAGTCTCTGTTTCCAGGTCAGCCTTCCCAGGCATCACCGTGGCTGGGAACACAGCTCCAGCTTGGATTTTACATGCAGCTGGAAATACATGGCTATATTTTCTGATGGAGAGTTCTAAACTAATTAAAAGCACGTCATCTTTGTTCAGCTGGAGCTGGGTGGCACAGGAAAATCTGGATGGAGACACTGCTGAGGATTTGCAGGAGATGCTGCTGTTCCTGGTTGGTGATATTTTGTTGAAAGCCCTACAGGGGAAGGAAGCAAAGCAATGACCAGACTGCAAAATCATGAAAGAGTTTGAAAAGACTCTTTAGCTGAGGAAAAGAGTTGGAAAGAAGAGTTGAAAGCAACAGGTTTTTTCTGATTTTTCATGTAAAGGTGCTACTCATATGGTAAGCACAATTTGTCCTGTAAATAACAATTACCATAAAAAATAACTCCTCTTTTATTAGTCCTAGGCCATGGGAAGAAGTTGTACAGCGTCATGACCCTTCATGCTTTTAATTATCTCCTGCCTACACCATCTCCAAGCTCAAGGTGAGAAATTAGGAAAGGGGGAAATTTTGTGTGATTGGATTTTTTTTTTTTGCTTGTTTGCATTTTATTCCCCCCCTCCCCAACATATGGGACAGAACAGAATTCTGCAATACCACTCTCGTGTATGAGAAAGAGGTCTGGCTACAGCCAGATGTGCTGCAAGAAGGGATTTCTGTGCTCTTCTCCCGTGGGATGGAGAATTGGGATTGTTCAGTCTGGAGGAGAGAAGCTTTGGGATGACCTCCTCATGGCCTTGCAGGGCCTGAAGGAGCTGCAAGAAACAGGGAGAGAGGCTCCGTACAAGGGATGGAGGGACAAGGGGGGGATGGCTCCCAGTGCCAAGGGATGGAGGGACAGCACACAGGGAGTGGCTTTAACTGGAAGTGGTTCATTTTAGATGGGATTTTGGGCAGGAATTGTTCCTGGCAGGGTGGGCAGGCCCTGGCACAGGGTGCCCAGAGCAGCTGGGGCTGCCCCTGGATCCCTGGCAGTGCCCAAGGCCAGGCTGGACTGTGGGGCTGGGAGCACCTGGGACAGGGGAAGGTGTCCCTGACATGGCAGGGGTGGCACTGGGTGGGATTTAAGGTTTCTCCAAACCCAAACCATTCCACAATCCCATGATAATCCTGAATGCCAGGTATCCTCCTGCCATTCCCCTTTCCAGCACTGAAATCCCAGGGAACGTGAGCTTAGGTGAGGAGATGGTGAGGTTTGAGCATGGCTGCTAAAGCAGGAATTAATTAATTAATTAATTTCATTAATTAGGGGGCCAGGGCGATGTCTCCTTTCCCTGCGTGCCTCTCACGGTGCGGTGTGGCTGCTCCCAAACGGGATCCTGAGGAGAAGTTTTCCTTCTCGTCCCAGCAGGGTCTGCTCCAGGTTATGCCCTGAGGGAAGGGCGCGGGCTCCTGCAGCAGCTCCAGCCGGTGTCAGCTCGGCCGCACGAAGCGCTCGGGAGAGGAAAAGGAGCTGTGAGTTAATGGTTTTCTGCTCCCATCCCGGGGCTGGGCTTTGGCAGGCGGGACACGAGGGAAGGGAGACGCTCCCTGGAGAGGATCCGCGTCCCCAGGGATCAGGGATGATAAATGGCTTGCAGAGCTGGCTGGGAAAACAGCGGCGCCTCGGGAAAGCTGTGAATCATCCCCCTGTCTCACTCTGCTTCCACTGCAGTGGCTTCCCCTCTGGAAAAACTCCGCAATTCCTTTGATTTGAGGCGCTGCAAAGAAATGTGTCAGTCCTGGCAATTCCCGGGACAAGCTGGAAGCGGGGATGTGTCCCCCGCCCCGCCAGGGTGGCTGCTCCTTGCAGTGGGGCAGGGTAAGATCATCTCCACTGTCGAATTCCAGTGAAAAAATGTCTTGATCCTTGGGCCAGTTCTGCTGTCTCCCAGATCCTGAAATTACTGATTTTTTTCTGAGCAGGAAAAACCAAAAAAGCCGCGCCTGACAGGGATTGGAGAAATCTGGGATAGTGGAAGGTGTCCTATGGCGGGGGTGGTATTGGATGAGCTTTAAGGTCCCTTCCGCCTCAAACCATTCTGGGCTTTTGTCACATTTACTTTGCTTATTGGTTGATCCTGACTATGCTTGATGCCCCTGCTGTCACCAGGGACAGGTTTTAGAGTCACTCAGTTGTCTCCAGGGCTTGTGAAAGAGTTTGAAAAGATTGATTTATTGAGGAAAAGAGTTGGGAAAAAAGAGTTGAAAGCAACAGGTTTTCTTCTGGCTTTTCATGTAAAGGTGCCACTTGTACAATAAGCACAATTGCTCCTATAAATAACAATTATGATAAAAAATATCTCCTCTTTAATTAGTCCTAAGCCATGGGCAGAAATTGTGGTGGAGAAAACTCTGGAAGAAAACCCCTAAGGGTATTTGAGGCAGCCCTGACTGTAGCAGGGGAACCTGACGTGCTTTGAATCTTCAGTGGAATCATGGAATCACAGAAGCCCCGACTGGTTTGGGTTGGAAGGGACATTAAGGATCACCCAGTGCCACCCCTGCCATGTCAGGGACACCTCCCACTGTCCCAGGCTGCCCCAAGCCCTGTCCAGCCCGGCCTTGGGCACTGCCAGGGATCCAGGGGCAGGTACTATCAGTGGATGCACTAATTAGAAAAGATATCCCTGATGGCTTATATATATTTCTTTCTCCCAATTTTCTTTGTAAGGTGCAAATTCCGGGTACTCGAGCTCCATTTAATTCAGTTGGAATATCTGGGGGACTAAACAAGATAGTGGATGTCCTCCATTTGCTCTGTTTTACTTAGTTATGCAAATCAAAACACAGATCACTTGGAGTTTCACCTAAATTCTGACAAACAAGAGGGAAGGAATGTGAGGAATAAACCTGGAGAGAGGATGGAGTGAAAAACATGCCCTTGAGAAGGTGTGGGGGGAACTATATATACAGAGGTCAATAAATAGAGCTCCTGTTTGGGCTCTGTCCGAGGTGTCCTGAGCTCCCCAGGGCAGCAAAATATGTTTGTTTTGTGCAACCCCTTGGACAAAAACAATATGATCTGAAATGGTGGTGAAATGAGCTTTTCTGCCCTAAATTAGCAGGCAAACTCTGTGAACCCAAACCAGGCTTTGCCAAAGTCACAAAACCTCAAACACCTCAGACCCGAGCTGCAGGACCACTGAAGGGGCTCTTTGATGGCACAGCCCGAGCTCTGGGAAGGTATTAGCAAGGTGAATTTTTTATTGAATAGATTAGAGGGACAGAATCAGTGGAAATGTTTGGTGTTCTCCATTAACTATGATGTTTCAAAGAGTCCAGCAGAGCACTGAGCTGTTGACAGAGTTTTGGCTGAGCTTGCTGGCTCTGGAAGTGCTAAAATCCTAGAAGCTCCTTAGGAACAGAGTTTAGGTTTAGACCTAGAAACATCTAGCTCAGGCTTAAGCAAATCCCAGCCTTAGCAGGACACCTGTAAAACCCACCAAGCCCCGAACCAAACTGACAGGAAACTGCAGCCACTGCAGATCACTAGAACTGTAAAGCTGTAATAGTTTTAACCATTAATTGTGACTGCAAGTAGTTTTAACTATGAAGCTTCTGCCTCTCATATTTGGTGAGGGTCCAGTCACACTTCATGCAAGAGAAGGTAAATCCCAATTTCCTCTCCCTCCTAGCACTTTTTCTTTCTTGCTTTCCCATGGCACAGTGAAATACTTTTTGATATCCTGTGAATTCATTGGTGGAAGCCAATCCATATTCTATTTCTCCCTTCATTTCCCTGGGGTAAGATCCAAAAGGACTGGAAAAAATTTGCTCATCTCAGACTGATTCTCCTGCAGTTTTACACTGTTGAAGGAGCTGTATTTGATGGTTTGGAATAAATGAGAGGCTGGGTTTGGTTGAAAACAAATTGATGGGAATGGGAATTCTAGCCCAGGAGTCACTATTTAATGTGATCTTTTAAATCATGGAATGATTTGGGTTGGCAGAAACCTTCAAGATCATCTCATCCCCTCCCCCTGTCCCAGGTGCTCCCAGCCCCACAGTCCAGCCTGGCCTTGGGCACTGCCAGGGATCCAGGGGCAGCCCCAGCTGCTCTGGGCACCCTGTGCCAGGGCCTGTCCACCCTGCCAGGAACAATTCCTGCCCAAAATCCCATCCAGCCCTGCCCTCTGGCACTGGGAGCCATTCCCTGGGTCCTGTCCCTCCATCCCTTGGAAATAGCCTCTCTCCACCTTTCTTGCAGCTCCCTTCATGCTCATTATAACTTGTCCTTGGAGCTGGCATTCAGCAAAAAACCCATTTTGGAATAAAAAGTGAAGCATTAAAAAAAAAAAAAAAAAAAAAAAAAAAAAAGAAAGAAAAAAAGGAAAATGTGGCAGCGATTCTGCATTTACCTGTCCTATTCAATAATTGTATTTTTTTTATAAACTAAAAAATATATTTTTGATGGGATAAAAGGTTCCCACCACGGTATTTTTTTTTATTTTATGCCTTGCAGATTCTCTGCTGCCTGGTGTGTAACTCTGAAACTTCACTTTAGGTGTTAGTGAGTTCTCTCCATAGGACAGTTTGCCCAAAGAGCACAAACAGCAGCAAAGAGAAGGGGATGGAGACTTCATAACCTGGAGCTGCAATTGGACAATTGAACCCAAAAGGTAGATGAACCAAAACTTATAAAATTGTAAAAACACGTGACTGGGATCCATCTTGGATTCTACCAGGGTGTAATCCTGTCCAGACTCTTGTGCTGCCCAAGGTATATCCTTTTAAAGCCTTTCAATAAATCCCAGTTTTATTCCTTTTGCTCTGTCTAGCCTCTGTTCCAGGCCAGCCTTTCCAGGCATCAATTTGCCAAAAGTATTCCCGAAGTTCTGACTCTTCCAGTGACACAGAGTTGGTGCTGGAGGAGATGGGAGAGAGGCCCCAAACTCTCCAGAGGAAGGTACACAAAACCTGACCCGACTTCAACAGGATTAAACCCAGACGCTGATTTTGCTGCTGCAGTAGAATTTGAAGTTTGTCCTATAATCCAAGGCTCCTCTCCTGAAGCTGTAATTACCTAAACCAGGGCTCATTAATACCTGATAGCAGCACAATTACAGCTAAGCCTGCATTCTTAGCAGGAGCTTTTGCATTGCAGGCTGAGAATGATTCAGCTGGGAGCTCTCCTTCCATGACCTGTCATAAATAAGGGAGCCCTGTAATTCATCCCCCAGCCTGGGTTTCCACAGACTGCCAGGATTGAGCCCCTTAATTCCTATTGATGCTGAGGGATTTTTGTGGAAATCTAATCAAAGGATTGCTGCTTCTAATAAGCTTTAGAAAAGCAGCAAGAAACAAAAACAACCCTGCCTAAGTGGATTTCTCCTACTCTTCATGTTTGCCCCAGCCTTGGATTATTAATTGCTGTGACTGTGATGTGCTTTGATTTAAATAAATCAAAGCAGGCTTCTTTGGCTCTCAGTTTAACTTTAAATAGACATTGATACAAGACTTAGTGATATAAAGAGCAGCTGGTTTTGATAAATGACATCCGGAGATGCAGGGGACTACTGAACACAGAAATTCCCAAATCTCTGCAGGTTACTGTGCATCATAACACTCACATTTATTCTGCTCACAACACTCTGAGTAAAACAGAAAAATTCAGGAGAACTTCTGTGCTGGTACCTGAACGTTGTCAGGAAGTCCCTCGTAAAGGTTTATGGAACCTGGGAGATCGAGTCTCACACCTATGAAGCTGCCAGGTATTGCTCTGACCCTGAAAAAAACCATTAATTCATTAAGTAATTATGGCTATTGTGTGTTGATTCTATTCTGTGTTTGCTGTAGTTAAATGCAAACCCCAAAGCCACAATGCTACTTACTATTTATATTTTTGTGTTTTATTTTAACCTCGAGCTGCAACAGGAGGGATTTCTCCAGGGAAGGGCTGGGGCTGAACAGTGACATACAGACAGTGGGAGGCAGGTGAGCCTGGACAGGGTGGTTTGAAGGCAGGACTAGGATAGAGATTTTGGTGATGCCTTAATCTGCTTTGTTTCTTTTGCTGGTGGTGCTGGAGAGGAATCTGGGCTAAATGCAATCTCCTGGCCTTACATCCAGAAATACAGACTCACTATCCAAATCCACGGATCTTTCCCCCTTCTGTTCTCCTCCCCGTATCCTGGGAGCGAAGAGGAGGGTGATGGCTGGTCACTGGCCAGTGCCAGCCTGGCCCCTGAGGGCCTGTGCCACACCTCTGTCCCCACAGAGGAGCCCGATGTCCCCAGGACTGTCCCCAGCCACACCGGCCCTGCTGGCTCTACTGCAGTGGGTCCCTGGGCTAAGTTAGAGGTTGGAGTAGACCAGGAAAAAAATTCCAGCTGCTCCTGTGACCCCAGTCGCTCTGTCCAACACGTGTAGCTGCACAAATCTGTGCTTTGGCCATAAATACTTGGGATAAACCATCTGTGTCTTCGTCCAACCTGTGCAATTCCCAGCAGTGCTCGGCACTGCCCTAAACTGTCCCATGGGTAAACGCAACCACAGCAGCTGTATTTCCACAGGGAAAGTTCCCTATGGGGAAAAAAAAGAGGCTGAGGCAGGTGGATCTTAACCGAGAGGGAATTTGGGTTGTGCCTTCTATTTGATCTTTATTCCTTTTAAGCACAACATCTTTTGTTTTTCTTGCTTTCAGGCTCTGATCTGTCCCTGTGAGCAGGTGGCAAGCAGGTGCTGTTTAACCTCACAGCGGGTTTGCAGTCCTGACACCCTACAGCTCCATCCTGATGTTGGATATGGAACCTACAGCACCCCTGACAGTTCCCAGGCAGGGAAACTCAGGGAGAAGGTGGGGATGAGCACCTGTGTCTGTGTTGGTTAGCCTAGGGCATTGTGTACTATCAGAGAGGCGAGTGTCTGGCAACTCCTGTAGCTCTTTCTGAAAAAATGGGATGGGAGACGGATCTGTGTCAGGGAATACAGGGATGGTTGTAATCTGTGTATCCTTCATCCCTAGAAATGCTCTGGAGGTGCAACATAGGTGTACAGGCACTCTAAAACTGATGGTCACCTCTTGTGCCAGGGACACACCCAGGATGAGGCTCTGGTTTGGCTGTGCATTTATTAAATGATGGTAAAAATATGTTTTTCTTGCCCCATGGCAGCATCCATCTGCAGCAGCCCTCAGGATCCAGTAGGAATCAGGGGAATTCTGAAATTTGGGGTTAGGGAGGTCCCTGGGGCCCACAGGTAGCTGCTTATGAAATATCCACTGGGGAGGTGGGCAGGGATGGAACAAGGAGAGGAAATGAGCCTGGTTCCATCCTGGAAAAAGCAGGCAGGAGGAGGGGAATGGCTCCTTCAGGTGAGGGATGTTGGCCTCGCCATGTAATCCCTGAGGGTGGCTGGGGCTGAGGTCAGGGGAGCAGATGGGACTTCGCAAGAGCCAGGTGAATTTGCTGGATATTCCATTAGGAGCTGGGTAAGGGCTGTGCCATGGGCTGTGCCTTCATCCTGCACGGATGAAGGGGCTTCCTCTGACCCAGCATCCCCAAGTTGTTGCAGGGTCCCAAGATTGAGGAGCTAGGCGTGAATAACGACACTCTTACTGATGCAGTTTCATGGGGTATTCTTGTTTATTCATCATGTTCATTTCTGTGATAGAATAGTTTACATTCTTGTACTGTAGAACACTCTCCCTAACTGGCTTCAGTTTCTCTACCTGTGTCTAATCTGCCCTAAGATTGGCAGAGATCACAGACAGGCAGGACAGAGTCCAGGCTTCTCCCATGGCTCTGTCCTTGCAAGGTGACCTCCAGGGCACAGGCCCTTGCAGGCCTTTACTAGGCCTTTGCTAGGCCAAACCTATGTTGTCCAAACTCCTGGTCAGTAAAACATCTCCCTACACCGAGGGTGACTTCCTCTGACTCAGGAGAGAATGAAAGGGTGGAATATCCTGAAACAGAGGCTCCTTGCACCGGTTTGGGCTGAAGGTTTGCACTGGTGAGTGGCAGGGTAAAACAGAGGGAGAGGAGGCCCAGTGGGGAGAAGCATCTGGAATGGGTTGAAGCAGAGCAGCACCAGCAGGTGCAGGAAGGGGCAGATGCATTTGGGATCAAGTGATCTCCCTGGATCCCAGGGATGCGATCAAACACGGCCAGGCCCCTTGTCCTAGGTTACAACTGGCCATAAAGAGGGGCAGCGCCCCGGGGGTGAGCGCAGTGTTTTCTCCTGTCTCAAAAGGCATCACTCCCACAGCCTCGGGAATTAGGGATGATTTTTAGTGTCCCTAAATGAAAAAATCAATTAATTCATCTTTTTTCTGATCACAGAAAAGATTAACCAGATAATGCTTCTGGAAAAAATGGGAGCTTCCTTGTGTGCTTCAAAATGCCTGAGCTTGGAGAAAGGTTTCCTCCTTAAACCCTCTAATTCTTTGTTTCTTATTCCTGATGTGTGTGCAAAAACAAAACACAGACATGAGGCGTCATTTTAAGCAACATTTTAAGGCTCTTATCAGCCATATATAACCCTTATTTTATATATACATATATATATTTAATATACATATAAAAGGAATGACAGCTAGAACTGTGAATTAGCTTATGAACCCTAATTATTAATGAAGAACTATAATTATCAGTTCTTCCTCTCTGCTTTCACCCTTTTGTACAGAACTTTTTAGTAATAACCCCAGACTAAATAGAAGGATTTTTTTTCAGGATTATTGTAGCAAGGATGGACTTTGGGACACTTTGCAGCATCCAAAACCCTTTTAAAGGGAGAAGTTTAATAATAAATAACAGGATCAGTTTCTTAATGCACATGGCTTTACCCACGTTCAGCCTGGGGCTCTGAGGGTGTCCTAGCTTGCCAAAACCAAGGGGGGAAAATGGGATCCGAGTCAAACTGTCCTGCAGGCTCTGTAAACTTGTGTTTATACAAACACATCAGCAAGTCCTCGCTTTGAGGGTAGGGTTTCTCCAGCTTCGTGGCTTTAGATTTCTACACATACAAACAAAGAGTGAAAAATCAAACACTTGGCACAGGGCTTGTCCTCAGTGGCTGATGAGCAGCGCTTCATGCTGCTCAATCAACAAAAACCAATTAACTCTTCAAAGGCAGGCACGGACCGGTTCCTGTTGCCATTTGCATGGGAGCAATGATTGTCTTTCTCCCAACTTCCGTGGAAGCCACGATGGTTCCTCAGTCTCTAAATCACACTGAGGAAGAAAGAGTTCAGAGAGTGATTTCATGGAATGATATCACAGAATGATTTCATGGAATCATTACATAGAACCATTTCAGGGAATTATTTAATGGGATCATTACATAAAATCATTTCAGGGAATGATTACATATAACCATTTCATGGAATCATGTAACAGAATCATTTAAAGGAATGATTTCATATAATGATTTCAAAGAATCATTTATAGAATCCTTTCAGGGAATGACTTCATAGAATCCTTTCAGGGAATGACTTCATAGAATCCTTTCAGGGAATGACTTCATGGAATCCTTTCAGGGAATGACTTCATGGAATCCTTTCAGGGAATGACTTCATGGAACCATTTAATAGAATGATTTCATGGAATCATGTCACAGAATGATTTCATGGAATCATTAAGAACTGGAAAAGATCTTCAGGATCATCAAGTCCACCCATCAGCTCAGCCCCGTCACCGTGTTTCTCATGTATTTTCTGGTGCTGGTGTTGATGGCAGTGGGATCAGCCAGAGAGCAGCAGCCAAAAGGTTCTCCAAAAGGGACAGAAGAGCTTCCAGGTGTGGGGCACAGGACATCCTAGACCTAGTGACCTGCCAGAAATGTCCCACTGGGTCAGATGTAGAGAGTTGGGAAGGAGGAAATGTACTGAGTTTGTCTCTCAGCTCCTCCACCAACAACAGCCCCAGTGAAATATTTGTCTCTGTACAAGATTCCTGCAGTATTGATGAGGCCAAAATGCCAGGACAGGCCTTTATATGGGGAAAAAATCTTGGCTACAAGGGTTTGGTCCTTATTACATTTCTCCTCCTCAAAGCTGCTGCTCTACTCCACCACCGTTAGGGTGACAAACACAGTGTTGGAGACAAGGGATTGTCTGGGAGATTCTGAGATTCTGCACATGGAAATGAGTGTCAGGGAAAGAGTTTGGATCCATGGAATGACCTGACTTTCCCAGGGCAACTCTTGGTGCTCTCTTTCCTCGTAGCCTGCAGGGCAGACGGAGCAAGCAATCCAAAACCAGGGATGAGAGGAAAGGGAGACAAGGAGCATTTAGTGCTCTGAGCCTCCTCCAAGGGAATTCAGTGTGGGCTTTCCTGGATCAAAGTTGCTCCTCCACAATCCATTGTAATTTATGTGTGCTGGAGCCATAGAATAATGCTGAGCTCATGTGGTTTGGTGCTTAAGTAAACATGTTTGTGGAGTTCCTAATGCATGACAGAAAGGCTGGATGGAAGCTTTTCCTGGACTAGGAGGAGAAAGGAAAACAGCCATGTGTAAGGAGCAATGTGTCCCACTGAGGGATGTAGGAGAAAGGCCGGGAATCAGGATTTCAGTCTTGGACGAGAGCTGTTCCTTGTGATTTCTTGTGCCCTGGCTTGGGCTCATTCCATTATTCCTGAGCTCATCCCTTATACCCGGGCTTTGGAGCTGCTTCTTCGAAATTCTTACCCTCTTTCTTAAAATCATATTCTGTCTTAGGGCTGTGAGATGCACACATCCCAAATGATTCCCATATGAGGGAAGAAAACAGCAAAAAGTTTGCCTTAGCTGAAAGGACAAAGTGAAAAAAGTGACCTGTCCTGTTGTGGGCAAGATGCAGATTAAGTATTATGACTTATTTTTCTGTCCAGTGGAGTGTCACTTGTTAAATCAGACTGAGCAGCTGGATAATACATCATTAAACTAAAATAGCGAGGTGTTTTTAATTTTAAAATATAATTTTATAAGGTTTTTTGGTTTTTTTTGGTTTCTTTTTTTTTTTAGTCCAATTTGGGTATGGGGATTTATTTTATTTTGAGGCAACACTGACCCAAATCCCAAGCCCTGGTCACTGGTGGTGTTTGCAGGAGGAGCAGGGGAACCATAATAATGGTTTTGTTTGATGTATTTTTAATGTACGCTCTAAAGAACCCTGTCTGATGAAGCATCCTGAGAAATGGACCTTCCCTAGCATTTCCTACCCCAGCACATGGATTTGATCTCCAAAGTCAACCACAAGAAGCAAACCACGTGTTAACAGCGTGGGAACAGCAGGCACAGGGACCTTTCTGGCTGCCTCTGGAACACGAGGAGATTTCGGGGTAGTTTGGCCCCGCTGACATCTCTTTCATCAGGGAGACAGATCCCAGAGCTTTTTGGGGATAGCAAAAGGAGCTGCAAGCAGGAAAATGAGGGGGTGTGTATGTGAGCTGGGATGAGCTGGGGAGCTTTGCAGATATTTTACAAGTGGAGTGGTTGGAGACTGAAATGCTGATAAATCCCCCAAATTTCCAAGGAGAAACCCAAACTTCCACCAAGTTAGGATGAACACTGGATTACATTTAGGATCCACACATCCAGATGCAGACAGCACCCAAAGCACTTGGGCTGGAGCGAGGCTGTGATCCTGGCAGCATCCACTCATGCCAGAACCACTCAAGTGAGAGTGTCCTGCAGGAACGAGGATTCCTGACAAGGGAAATCAATTCCCAGGGGAGCAGGAGGTGACAGAGTGCTCTGGGACAGCTTGGATGGCATGGAGGAGAGGAATGGGGGCTGGGATCTGCTGTGCATGCCAGGCATGAGACACAGAACCAGGAGCAGACAGGTTAAAACAAGCTGAGGAGATAATTTGCTATATCCCATCCCAAAAATCTCCTGGCTGGAAGAGGATGCTGGAGCTCTGCTGGCACCCGAAAGCATCAGGGTGTTTCAAATACAAATCCACATGGTGGAAAAGCAACACTCCACCTCCAAATCACCAGGGAAAAGGGAAGAGCATCTTGGTGAGCTCTCACTGCGTGCTCAGCCTGAGTTTATGTACTGATGAGGGCAGGAGAAATGGACTTGGCAGGCCTGAAAGACCTGGGTTTAGGCTTGGTTTTACCTTTTCTTCTCAGCATAACTGTGAACACGAGTCACAGCTCAGGTTTTGCAGGTCAGGGTGAAAGAAAAGACAGCTGGTGATGGCCCAGACAATGTCCTCCCACTGCCACCCTGATGCCAGCTGGGACAGGGAGCATCTCGTGACCAGATCAAACCTCCCAGCTGCAGAAAAGGGGGCTTCCTAAACACACACAGAATTTGATCTACTGCTACTGATGGGGCTGAATTCAACAAGTTATCACGGAATCATGGAACCTCCTGAGCTGGCAGGGACCCACAGGGATCATCCAGTCCAAGCCCTGCAGACATCCCAACAACCCCACCCTGGGCACCCCTGGAGCGGTGTCCAACCCCTCCTGGAGCTCTGGCAGCCTCGTGCCCGTGCCTGTGGCCCTTCCCTGGGCAGTGCCAGCACGCCCTTTTCCCAACATCTCCCCTGGCACAACCCTTCCCTGGTGCTGTCCCTGTCACAGGGAGCAGAGATCAGCTCTGCTGCAAGGAACAAGAGATCTCAATTAACACGTGCTGATGGTTATTAAGGCACTGACAATCAGGTGTGTGCTCCAGAGCTGCTGCTTGTGCTGAGCGCTGGGCCCAGGCCGCTCCCCTGAGCTGGGACTGCCCTGATAGTCAGACATAGAACCAGAGAAAAGAGGAGCAAAACCCAAAATAGACGCACGCACACACAAAAATGCAGAAAGAGCGTTTCTTTTTATGTCTGTCTGCTGAGATTAGTGGGCTTTCTTGGCTAAGTCTGAGCTAAATATTACTGAAAATAGCACAGTGCTGTAGCTATTTCAAAGCTCTGTCTGTATTTGTTCTGTGCACTGGGTGGGCAGGATGCTCCATTTCATAAATCACTTTCAACGAGACAGTAGGCTATAAAAAGGGAGGGTTTTTTCCCTTTAGTGTTTTTACTTCTGAGTGTTCTGAAGTGGCACAGGCTGCACACTGGGGAGAGTTCAAAAAATGTGCTCCTTGCTGCTCCACAGATCTTCTCTCACACATGAGAGATCCAAAGAGACACTGGGCAGACAGCCCTGTGCTTGTAGGTTGACCAGGTCATGCTTGGACTGGGCTAAAATATTCAAAAAATGTTAGAGAAGGGCAGATGTAGATGAGATATTGGGAAGGAGTTCTTCCCTGGGAGGGGGGTGACACAGGAAAGCTGTGGCTTCCTTCCACCCCTGGCAGTGTCCCAGGCCAGGTTGGACAGGGCTGGGAGCACCTGGGACAGTGGGAGGTGTCCCTGCCATGGCAGGGGTGGCACTGGATGGGCTTTAAGGCCGTTCCAACCCTAACCACCTTTTGATTTTTCAGCTTCTTCTTATTCCCAGCCCTGTGCAAAGCCCTGCACAAGCACCTTCCAAGGACACTTCCAGCCTCAGGACCTCCTGTGGTGGAATAATTAGCCAGGAAAGAAACCAGGTGAGTTTTCAGGAGGGTCTCCTGGAGCTTCCTGGGTATTTTTGGGCACAGTCAGGCAGGGAGGTGCCTCAGGAAGAAGCTGTGAGGAAGAAGGGAGAAGCAGGTAGGAGAACATACTTCTCTAAGAATTCTGCTAAGAACATGCTTCTTAAAACTTTAGGATTGAGCTTTGCACTCCAAAAGGATCCAGCTGCAGGTTAGGTTGCTCACGGTGGTGGGTTTTAGGAACAACAGGATGGGAGAGAGGCAGGGAGTCAATGCCCTCTGCAAGAAAAATCTGCTGTCTGGTTCAGCTCCTGGAATCACGACTTTCCCCACTAATACCACAAAAAAAATGGGGATCTGCGCATCAGTATGGAAAATGTGCCCCGGGATTTTGGCACTGGGCAGCTAAAACACCGCACAGGAATAAATGTGTCTGGGGGAGGAGATTTTCCTCTGGGGGAACTCACAGAGACAGGGAAGCATGGGAGGGTCCCACCTGATAAAAGTCAGGAACAGCCAAGCCCAGAGGGCCCTCTGGAATCAGCTGCTCCAGCACTGAAAGCCTCAATAAATCCAGCCAGCAGTTCCAGCCTTTCCCTGGCCTGCTCCTCCAGCCTTTGGACTCCACAGCTCAGCATCCTCCTAGCTTTGGAGAAGTTTTTGGGCTTCCCAGGCCAAGCTGGAGCAATCTGGAATAGTAGAAGGTGCCCTGCCCATGGAACTGGATGGGCTTTAAATCCCTTCCAAGCCAAACCAGGCTGGGATTTTCTCCATTCTCCTCCTTCCTGACACCATCCCAGCGCGTCAGAGACCTTGGACAGAGCTCGTGGTGGTGGTGGAGTTCACGGTTCAGGTTTAGATTAGTGCTCCACAGAGGAGTAATTCTTCAAAAAAACCCAAACAAACCCAACCCCACTCAGCAGCTCCAGAGCCTTTCCCTACTCTGTGTCTCGGATTTCACCCCCTCGTGTTTATTGATCCTGACTTAGGAGGTTGACTTGAAGGATCCTCTCATTCC
>VXBU01017892.1:92944-171365 GCA_013400315.1 Bombycilla garrulus | reverse complement strand
ACACCCCAACCCCCCACACTCTGGGACAGATTTGTGTAAAGAAGCCATAAGGTCTTCATTACCAGGTAATTTTGAGCATATCTGTTGGGTTGATCTGATTTTGTCTTTAGGTGGGGACATTCTGTATACCCTTCAGTGTGTCTTTCAACCTGCTTTTTTGATGCAGCCATTATAGGGGTGTGGTGGAGCTACTTTTCTTCTACCCACACTGTCCCTTCTTTACTGAGTGTTTCTGAGGCTATTTCTGTCTGAGGATTGTAGGCATTCCCCAGACTTGTGGGTGGCACCTAGAATGCTGTGTTTAGTTGTCCCCGGAAGGCCTCATTATATAATCCTGGTGTTTTTCCAAACCACTGGCTATTTCACATATGTATAATTGACCCCTGATTTCAGATGTTGCTTCTTGAATCCAAGGGAACATAATTATCAGTAGCAATAACCACAGTTCAGTACAGATAGGGTTAAATATCACTGGAATGCCCAGACAGAGCCTTGGGACAGATATGAAAAAGGAATGAAAAAGTATTTCACCTGAAGCCTTCCTTCAGAGGTTGTGAATCCCAACCATGTTTGTTAATTTTATTTACAGTTTCAGAGTTATCTTGAAATGTCATTATTATTGGCCATGGTAGCATATTCAGAAAAGTAGCAACGTTTAGCTAGAGAGGGGTGGACCCAAACAATAAGGCCAGAGATGGGGCATGTGCTGTACACAGTGCCAGGGTGAAAAGCGGGGACTAGCACATCATCTACTGACTACTGTGTCATATTTCTTCGTGTAGAGCACAGAATAGTTCTGGCATTTGTTAGAGTGTCAGCCTTCTGCAGAGAAATCTTCTACAGATCATGCAGATTTGTAAAGCCAGAAGAGGACATCTGAATATCAGGTTTCACCTCCCATAGAAACACAGACTTTCAGATTTCAGTTTATTACATGCCTATTGAATATTTTGTTCCAGAAAAACAGCCAGGAGATGGGAAATCAAGTGATTTGTGTGGTGCTTTATTCCAGTTAAGCTGGTGGGTTCTGATTCCCTTCCCCTGCTGCCCCAGTGTGATCCCATGCCATCCAGATGGGAACGGTATGCACTGCAGAGGATAGTCCATCTTCAGAGACCTTACTGACACCTCAAGATCAACACCCTGTAAGACTGACCATCCATCTCATATATACCAGTGTCCCTCTCAGACAGCAAACATAGTAGACATCTTAGTCGTCAATGAGTTTGGGATCATATTTAGTGAGTTGCAGTGCTGGCCTGTCAGACTCTGGTTCCTTCTGGTATCAGTAAAGTAGCTGCTTCTGTATGTTAGGGCAACTATCATGGCCAGTCTGGATACAGCTCTTGATTTTTATCCCTCTGCTAGGTTTCCTGAGCCATGCATGTGTCTCCTGCTGGTGCTGTGTTTTTAGGATTAATTGCTTTCTCCTGTGCTCTGACACCCAAGTTTATTAAAGTTCATTTTGTTTCCCCTGGAGGAAAAAGAAACAGGAAAAAGAAAACCCTGTCTTCAATGTACACATTTTTCTGAGAGCTTTCAGCATTAGTGCACTGTTGTGTGTGTAAATTGAAGGCAAGGCTCTGCTGAACAGGTTTATCTCTTCAGCACGTTATCACTCTCTGGACAGCATGACTTCATACAGGGTGGAATTAATGGGCTTGTGATAGAGTCACAATGCAGCTTCTCAAAGGCCAGCCTGTCTGGGAAACTCGAGGTATTTCTGAGAAACCCTTGAAGTAATTAGATGACTCCAGGAAAATCCAAGGAGTTAGAGAACTCTGTTGGTGTGTTCTTGTAACCTGTGTTTGGATACATCCAAAAATTTGTGCCTACTTCTTGTCTCTGCAGATCTAGAACTCTGAGTACAATAAGTGTTTGGATGGCAAGGATGAAGCAACACAGGAGACTTAGTCATTAGTGGGGACTATGTTCTTTCAGACAACATCAAACACAACAGGGTGTTCAGCTGCCTGTGGATCTCGATGCCTGTCCTGCCTGTGGATCTTGATGTGTTTGCAAGAACAGAAAGTATCCCTGTGGCAGGTGGGGAGGTTCTACAGTGAGCGCTGAGGGAGCTTTTCTCACCAGGCATAACCGCAGCTCCAGTTACTCCTGATCATTTAAGATCACCTGTCATTTTCTGCAAGAGAAGATGTCCAAGGTCTGGGTAGCATTATTGTTAGATCAGTTACTTTGCTTCTGCTTGGATTTTCTGCTTTCACATTCAGCTGCAAGCACACTTATTTTGTTTTTCCACTCCTGAGCTTTTGCAAATACTGTGCTGTGAAACAGCTACTTCCACTTGTCTTTAGGTTTCATCAGGTAGCAAATATCTCTGCAATACAGTTTGTAGCTGAATTTGCTCAGAATGAAAGGTGTTGATGCATTGTCTCACACAGAGAAATACTAACAAACCAAACAAAAAGAAACTTTTCTAAAGACAGTACTGAAAATAAGCTGCTGTAGAAAAGGTGAGAATCATCTAAAAATGAAAAACAGTTAAAAAAGATTAAATTTGTCCTTTTCATCAGAACATACACAATTGTGTAAGTTGCCTGTTGTTACGGCACAGAAAATCCAACATCTGTATAAGTGATGAAATTTCATAACCTCCCCTATATAACCTTGCTTCATTTTGACACTTGTGACTTATGACAGGTTTAGAGGTCAACCCTGAAGCGTGAGTATTGTTTCAATCATGCTGCTCCCTCATGAATTACATTAGCAAGGGCTTGGTCACAGTTATCTGTGCAACAAAAAAATATTGTAGTAGAAGTTGTAGCATGGTAGGATAGTTAGTGTGGTGATGTAGTTAAAATGCCTGGGAGAGAGATTTTCATTGTTGAAAAGTCTACATAATAAAGTTTAATGTAGTGCCTGGGACATGTTTTTTTTTCTTAGGATTTATGAGTGGAGCTTGGTGAGTGCTACGTATTTTGGTCTGATCACTAAAATGGAAAATCAGAGAGAAAAAAAAGGCTCAACCAACACGATAATCTTTTGAGGTTTTGGATGAAAGGAAAAGGTTGATTTTGGATCTAAATGAAATGTTTCATTGGGCTGAAATTGAAAGGCTTTTACACTCATTAGTAGCTTAACTAATAATAACAAATAATAGCTAATAAGTTACTTAGCTAATTTAGAAACTTTTTTCCCCTTGATTTGAAGTGCAATGCCTATTTTTAATTTTAAATTTTATTTTGAAAATACCTGAGAGATTTTGAAAGATGTCAACACCAATATATTCTTTGGCCAAAAATATTCACCACACTCTGCTCAGTTTGGTGAGCTCTTTCAGTCCTTCTCTAACAACAGCTTTTGGCACACTAGCTATTATTATTATTAATAACCATAATATCATCCCCCAGCTGTGCTTAGAAGGCTTGGGCACCAGTCCCAGATCTGCTATGACAAATCTTTTCAGCTCTCTGGGCTTCTGTTTCACCTCCCACTCTTTGGCTCTCTTATCTAGTCAGATTTAAAGTCAGAGGGTCAGGAACTCTCATATACGGAGCCTCTTATGTACACACCAATGCTTGTGCTATTGCTTCTGCTACAATGGCATGAATCGTCGAGTTTCTGCTCCAGCCTCCCCCATCTATCAGCCCACTACAGAGATTTCCGAAGTATCTCAGCCTCCTAAGACAGCTAGCTCCATGAGAGAAGGGGAAAATTTAGGAGTGAAACCAATAAGGAAATTATTTTTGTTTGCATTCTCTATGCAGAGCCCGAGTGGTTAGTCTGGGGAGCGGGTGAAACTGAACTGAACTGTGACTATAAGCATTGCAGCCACTCTTTGCTCAGCTGTGATTAACTTATGTGTGAAGTAAAGTAGTGTACACCCAAAATACTATTTGCTTGGAAGACCAGCAAGGATCTGAGGAGACTGAATGTAAATATAAAATAAAACTAGGAGAAAGAGTGAAAACTTGGCTTTTGGGGTTTTTTAATCAGATTAGCTGTTTTGAGAGGCCTCATTCCATGTCAGTCTATTACCAGGTGGGGGTGGGGGGACAAATGCACCTTTTCCTCCCTGCATCTGTATCTATGTTCCTGTCTACAGAGTAGGTTGGGGAATTAGATATATTGGAGAAGGAACTGGCAGTAAACAAGACACATTGAGCCAGTTTGAATGTTGGCATTTGCAGAGGTGATGGTACAAAATCAACACACTCTTGAGGCAAAATACTGTGAAAAATTTCTCAGAAAGGACTCAGAGAATCTACCTCATATTGTTTATTTTTCTTCTGTATCTGGGCCACCTGGGCTTTATGTATGTCTTTAATAAATCCATTAGGATAGCATCAAAGATACCTGACTGCTTTGTTTTCTCCTTCCATAGCATTTGTCTGCTTGACAACATGATTGTTGAACCTGCTGCATAACATATTTTGGAGAAAGAACCTGCAAGAAGACTGTGCAGAGCAGGAGAGTCTGAGTTCGGTAGCAGGCAGCAGGGCTAACCTGCTCTGTATTTCAGGTCTTTTATCTTGACTGAGCTTCCCCAAAAACAGGATTAAAAACTTGGGGGTTTTGCTGCCAAACCATATGGAGTGTTCATTTTAATGACTTCTGTGACTATATAGTGATGCATCTGCCAAACAAGCATAGCCTCACGGCTGCCCTCTCCTCCCTGCTTTCTACAGATCCAAGACCTGGTTATCCACACTTCCATGTATGACAGCATTGCTGAATGCCATTTCCAACACATCAGAGAAAAACCTTGACAGAGAAAGAGCAGCTGCTGGTGGCTCTGTTGACAGTGATGTGGAAACTGAGTCAGAAGCTGTTTCTACCATAGGGCTACATTGTCAGTTTTCAGAATTTGGCCCCAACAAAGAAGTTCAAACTGACCCTTGATTAAAGCTCCTTCATTCATGCTAAAGTCCAGACCTAAATCCTACTGTGTCAGAGGATGGGTGTTTCTTACCTGTTGAAAAATTTCTCCTTGGACAAGTCACCAGGCCTGGCATCAAAAGGGTGATTTTTGAGCCTTAGAATTCTCTTTTGTGGGTTTTGTGCTAAGAGTGACTGAAACTTGCTACTGGTTTATTTCAACTACATCCACCCGAACCGTAACTCACTACTGCATACAAGTTCAGCAGGAACATTCCCAAAACCCCCATAGAAGAAATTTACGGTTGCTCAACGCTCTGTTACTGGCGGCCACAACTGTGTGTGCTCCACATGTCTTTGTAATCACTTAATGACTCATTTCCTTAATCTCTCATTTCCTATAGCCTTATTACAAGCAATTCATAAACCCAGATCCATAGCCGTTCTCTGGCTGTAGTCAGGAAGCTGAACTGACTGCATCTGGTTGGTTGGCTGAAGTACCCCTCTCTATTCCCCTCTGAAACTTTCCACTGGACCCTGTCTTTTGCTGCAGTGACACCTATTGATGAGGTAAGAGTGTATTAACTACACGGTCCCTCATTGCCAAACGCAGCCAGCAACCACTTCCTGGTACTAGCCAGATGTTTCTGCTATTTTGGAGCAAATTTCACACTACGCTGGAAGAAGTTTTGCACAGTCTTGACTGTAACACACCAATGGCCAGCAGACCTGAACAGAAATCACTGCAGCAGTAGGCTATGGCACTTTGTGTCCAGGCTTCTTATTCAGCCATCAACCAACTTACGGCCTTGGGAAGAAAACCTTGCAAGGCAACATCCCTGGGGATGCTATATGGCAATGAGGAAGCAGCCAAACAACTGGCATTTGCTTTCCTCTGCAGATCCTTTTATTTTTCTGGAGAAATAACTACTGCCAGGAAGTTGTCACCCTGATACCTCCTCAAAACACCCGTGGTGACTGGGAGAAGGGGAGTGAAAGCCTGAGCCCCGTTGCTTGGTGCTGCCAGGCCAAGGGTTTCCTCTTTCAGTAAAAAGTGTTTCCCTTTCAAGCCTCAATCTTTACCTTATACAATTATTTGGAAAATTTCAGCTTCATCTAAAACACTATACAAACCAATCTGCAGCACCTCAAGAAGAGAAGAAATGGGGTTAGTGCTCCTGAAGGGCAAGAGGAGAGTCAAGGAACGGATGAAGGAAATAAGGACACTTACTCATTGAAGACCTTGGCTTTAACCCAGTTTGCCATGAATGTTATCTGTTCTCCAGTATACCTAAACATTGATTCATGTGGGAGACAGCATGATAAAGGAATGAGCATAGGATGGGATAGGTTAGGAATTGTCAAAACATTCCTCAATCTCCCCCTCTGCTTTGAGATCCTGTCTGGCTGGCACTGCAGGTTAACATCTTAAATCTGAGGCCGGTGACCCAGAGCCAATGGATAACATTGTGAAACAGTGCTGTAAATCCATTATCTCTAAGCCTGTCTGTGAAGGAAAGGTCTTCAATAATTGCACGGAGACTTTGGAACATAATAGGTCTGCACAAGAGGAGGAGTACTGAAGAGGTTCTCTCTCAAACTAGAAAACCTGGCTACATTTTAGCCATTGTTCTGTAGGGTTGCAATGCCCGAACATTAATTCCCCTGATCATTTTGATGCAGAAGCAATGCATCTTCACCATCTGTCTTGCACTTCATCATCAGAACAGCACAGCACAAATGGGGCAAACACACTAAGAAGCTAAATGACCTACCCAATGTATAAAAGAGGAGCTCCCTGTGATGTGACAAACTAATGCAGAATCTACCTACAGCCTGTAATAAGACTTTTGCCAAAAGGTCCTCTCAATAGAAAGAACCTCAGGTACATGTTATTAACTACTGGCTGCATTATGTCAGGTACTATAGTTTGTGCCACCTCCTTCTGGATGGATTTTGCTCACCTCTGCTGCCCACTTTTCATGAAAATTCAAGGTCTTCTGGACAAGAATCTGAAATCTCAGTTTTGTTTCTGTGACTTCTCCTGTAGGACCCCCCATAAAAGAGGCCCTACCTTGAAAACTTGAGTCTTTCTGAGGATGGCAGATGCTACAAAAAGAGAGAAATCGTGAATGCAAATCCTCTCATCTTTGATGAAGCTCCATGGTGAGGTAGGCCAGCAGCTTGAAAAGGTATTCAGCTTTTAAAGAAATTTGCCCCTGGCTGATGGAGACATGAGCAAGGGGCACAAAACCACCGGGTTTCCACAGAGCCCACAAACATAAACAGCAAGATCCTTAATGGATACCAAGTAAATCACGGCTGATAGAGTTCAGGGGAAGAGAGAATGTCATGGTGGTGCAGACAGATAGACAGACAGACAGTAGAGTGGCTTTGGAGTGTCTAATTTGTTAGAATAATGCAACAAATTAGACAGATCACATAACCTGAAAACCTTATCTAACTACTCCTGTACAGAACCTGACCTGGTGCTACAAAGATCTTCAGTGTTGTCAGCTGAGAAACCACAGTGTTTGTACTGAGATCTCACACTCCCCCCAGCACAAGAAGCCATGCCATCACAGCAGATTATCTGTGATTTCCAGTTTTTACAGGCACAAGAGGTCAGTGCCACAGCGACTGCAGGGAATGTGACTTTTCAGCTGTCTTGCTCTCCCCAGAAAACTTTGACCTTTGCACAATCTAATATCAAGGAACCAATTATTCTCAACACTCATATATTTTCCTCCCTAGATTCAATGCCACATGGTTGCCGGGGGCAAGGCATCATGCTAATCAAGGCAATAATTCAAGGGAAGGCAGTGGGGGGCTGTTGTGGTCGAGAGCCTGGGGTTCCACTTCTGCCTCTCAGCCACAAATATGGATTCAGTTATGCCTGCTTGTTCCCTCCCTCCCCTCAAGTGTATGCCATGATCCTGTCCTGGCGTAAGTTATATAAGGAAATCAAAGCAGATACACCAGTGTATTCCAGTATCTCTTGCCATACTCAGGTTTCCCTGTCACCTATAGGTCTCCTCTTAAAAGAGGCACTGTTGTCCAGCGCTTATTTATTTTTACATTCCTCAGCACCCAGAATTAGCTCTTCTCTGTCCTTGTGTCTGCAGCAACTGGAGCCATTGGAAAAGTGACACTAGGAAAGTATCACTGCCTTGGTGGGATGGGGAAGAAAAGGGGAGGCTGCAGTCCCACATGACAGAACCATCCAAATATCCCACTGCTCACTCAGTGTCCACAGCCTCCTTTGACCTCACCTGCCACTACTGCACACTATGAGCTCACAGCATCAGAATCAATGAAAAATCCAAGACCCATTCAGGAAAGGGTCATGCTCCCAACAGCAGGCATATGGAGTTACCTATAATTTTCCCACCCAAAGGCGTTAATGTGCAAGAAAATGCATTAAATGCCACAAAGTTCTGACAACTTGTCTCACTGTGACCAACAAAATCCTGAATTTAAGGAACGAACACGTTTCCCAATTGTATTGAGTATAAGCCCCAACCCAGGACGTCAGTATAGATAAATATATCTCAGGGTATACCTGAGCCCAGACAGGTCAGAAATGCACTTTCAAGTGCATAAAACCACTGACTTTCCCAGGTACGTTGTTTCAGAGGCAACTCCATAAATCTCCACACCTTAAGATCTTCCATATGCAGGTTTTTAATATTAGCTTTTCACTTCAAGCTATCTGATGTGAACTGTTGGATGGGGCTTCTGTCTTCTCCAGGGCTCACTCACATCCCACCCAGATGCCAGAAAAGGTTGAAAAAGCCAGTGAAAAATGCAAAAGGTGACAGTTCAGAGCATAGATGTTTTCCAGAGTTGCAACCTATTGACCTATTTTCATCAGGCTCAGTGGCATGGACTATATATCAGGACCAGGGAACATCAACAGAAGAATGAAAAGGATAGTCTAAAAAAAAATAATTCTCATTGTGAATTTAAAGTGACCAAAGACTACCTTCCTCAGTTCTCCCAGATCTTCCTGTAGGTCTGGCAGCCACCATAGGCTTGGAGATTTCTGACTTATTTCACAAAATAATGCTTTGGAGTAACTACCAGTAACTACCAGTACAGCAACTACCTTTTTTTTTTTCCTTTGTCCAGGAGAAATATAAATGTATATGGGTTTATAAACCATTCTCTTCCTACCATTATATTCATTATTATACTGTGCTCAAGTGCAAAAGTTACAGAAGCAGGTAGGAACAGAGTGGGAGAAAAGCAGCACTGAAAACCTAAAGCGGGTTTCGAGATCTACTCAATTCCCAGTAGCATAGGCCTCAGAAAGTTCACAAGTTTGCATCCGAAGTTCAGTTTTGTAGCTGCTTCTGCTTTTTATGGGATGCAAAATATTGCTAAATCTTGGATCCTAGAACTGAGCATTAATTCTCACTCTGGATCCCAGTCCATAGCTTCGGTTCATCTAAGCTCTTGCTGATCGGGGATGAATAAGACCACTAGAGGTATAAATACCTGATTGTTTATAAGCACTGGACACCATCAAAGAAACATATTTCTTTTTTCCAAACTGCTGGACTTGTGGAAACAGATGTTTAAAGTGAATATTGTAGGACCTATAGCCACAGGTTACTTTAGAAATCAAAGGCAGAAGTGGATTAAAATATTTTTATTTTAATCCCAGATATTTTTCAGGAGAACAATTCTTCCATTGGTAAATAATACAACAGCCTAAATCCAGCCTCCAGCTTAAAAGGTTCCTAAACAAGTGATTTCTGAGAGGATATGAAGGGGAAATTCTACCTTAGATGTGACCTTTAAGCTCTCCTTTTACACATACACTATGGGTCGTATTCTGAAAGCATATCCTGGTACAGATGGCTGATCTCACATGAAACTTGGAGGAAGGTGAGGACAAAAAGTAAAATATGTCTTCTTTTTTACCATGCAAAGAACCTTGATTCAAACTCGGAGGTAGTCAAGTTGAAACTGGAAAGTTAGGAAAAAACTCTTAACTTCCTCCAAACAGCATATGTGGAGTTAGGCAAACACCCCAATGACCATGGCCTTCCTCAGGGTTTTGTTGTCTTGGTACTCCCATGGGAGCACTGCTGTGATATTTGAGAATCTATAGCTGCTGTAACCAAGATCCAGCTGTGAAAGTCATGATACACAGTAGTGACTAGGAATAGCAGGGAACCAAACTTCAGTGGCGCGAATGTCTCTTGTAGTCCTCTAAAAAATTCCTTTTCTGACTACATTAACAGCCAGACTTCCATTCAATACCAATGGGATGTATTGGGGGTGGCATGTGGCTTGTACCTGGGCATAGATGTATCTTTCAAATTGATTTTACAGGGAGATACAGGTTCTTTTGAGCTCTTCTCAGGCTTTGAATTCTGCTAAGTATTATCAGTTGGGAATTTTAAAAAATCAACCAGAAAAACACTTTGTTCCAGTTGGCCTTAGCCCAACAACCAGTTCTACACAGAGTCAAATACAGCTGTCAAGCAGTAATGTGTTTTGGCTTTTTTATTCCTGTCCCTGATTATTCCTGGGCTGAAGCTGAACTGATAACCTCAGAGACAGTGTTTTTGGGCTGGCTGCAGACCAAAAATGTAATTTCACAAAGAAGTGCTGAGGTTTCAGCAGCAAGGCTTCACTGCAATGTGGAATGAAGCTGGGAAGTTTTAAACATCGTCAAGGGACAGTGAATGCCCTCAACAGCTCCTGCCTCTCACTGAATTCTCCACCTTTCTCCTGGACCGCAGAGTACCAACCTACCTTGTGGAAAACATGGGTTCAGCTTACTCCTTTCCTACTCACTTTTAAAGCTTTCCTGTCCAGAAATTCTTTGGTCTGTGGGCCACAGCAAGTAAAATGGCTTATTTATTGCATACCAAGACAGATTAGCGGAGCGACTACCCAACAATTTCTCTTTGGCAGGAGGGGTGAGACTCCTTGGGCCAATGGCGTGAAATTTCCAGCTGATTTGCTCTGAGGCCTGGGTGTCCCTATCAGCCCATGGCACCTCCTGTTTCCTCTTGAAGTCCTTGGGACAGTCCTCAAAATGCCCTACTTTTTTTGGCAGGGGACAAAGTTGCAGTAGCAGATAGTCCATGCCTCCCTATCCTCCCTTCCTGGTGTCAAAAGGCACAAGGGAAAAGCTGAACATGGCAGATTTCCAGCCTAATCAGAGAGGCATGTTCCTGTCTTTGCTGACAGCTTTTCTATCCTCCCAAGTATGGTGCGGCCAAAGTGGAGACTTGGGCTGCTGGAGAGCCAGGTGCTAAAGGCTTTGCATATCCATCTGGGAGCATAACAGAGTGGTTTGCATGATGCAGATGATGATCTGCTCTCCATTAGTCTGTTTAGTGGATCTGTACAATAACAGCCCGCCTTGCGTGGTATTGCCACATTTCCAGACAAGTAAAAATGCAGCTAAAACTTTGAAGGTTTGTTTATAGCTCATTTTTTTTTTTTCTCAGTACATTTGTTCCTCTTCTTGTCTGCATGCAAATGCGCATCAAGGGAGAAGGGAATGCTTCCTACAAGAAATTAAAAAGTTTGTGAAATGGTGTCTGCTGTCTTATCTGACAGTAGCTCACCATTCCAATGGAGAAAATCAGGTCTAGACATCACAGTGTATGTGGGGGTGGGGGGTGAGGAGCGGGAGAAAAGAGAAAAAAAATTGCAATATTGTTCTTTAAGTGGCTGATTTCCTTCCTCCCAAATACCAGACAAAGTTTTAATGATGAAACCTGCTAACAGCTGGGGCTAATTTGGAGGTTATTTTTATGGCAAGAGCAGCAAGACAATAAAAGGTCAGGCCCAATTGCAGCTCAGTTCAAGCATCCATTTCAGCAGACCCTCTGAAATAGTCGTGATCTGAACTCCTCCATCCCCATTGCGTCACCTTTGCCTGGTAGCTGTCTGTCACGGGGATGTGATCACACGCTGAGTCTCTCCTCCAAAGGATGCGGAGGCTGCTGTAGCTCCTTGCTTAGCAAATCACAAGGCAGGGCCAAGGCCTGCAAGGTTCACTTGGGGACTCTCTGGAAATGTCAGTGCTTGCATTTATATGTCTTTGGTTTTCAAAACTTTTCCGCTTTGCTGTTGGTTTGTCCCTGTCTATCCAGGATCTTCCCCATCTACTGTGGAGAAAGACTGCTGTCCCAAGGTTTCTCAGGGTTCTTGGGAGTTTAACAACTGTTTACTACTGCAGGATGCATGTCTCTCTCTGTGTAATAAGACAGAAAGCAGCTCACTCCCAGGACTTGGAGGAGGGCTGGATTGTAGTACCTGAGCTTGGGAGGTTGACTAGGATTGAGTTTTTTGGAAAAGCCAGTTTTCCAGCCCTGACCCCGGTGTACCCATATTCCCCAAGGAGTACGCATGGTAAGGCACAGGGTGGAGAAGGAGTTCCACCAGCCATCAAGGGAGTCCCTCACCCTGAGGCCCACGTTTGGCAGGGGGGAAGGAACGTGACAGACACAAGCTTAAACTTCTGGCACTGGTTGGAGCTTAAATAACTGCCATAGGCTGTTAAACCAAAGCCATTGGCCCTGGGGATAGAGAAGGGCACCAGTTGAAGGGCAAAGAAAGCCTCCTTTCATGAGTGAGAACCAACACCTCTCGTGATGCTGCCATATAAAATCATGCAGCACCTGTTAGATCTTTTCTCACTCTGCTCTCAAGACGCAGGAACAGCTTGGCTCTATAAAAGCCTCAATGTGTTTGTTTTCATTCTGAAGAGCTAATCCAAACCCTTCTCTTCCCAAAGGACAGGGAAGGGGGGGCTGGAGGGGGTATTTTTATTTTTTTTCCTTCTGCTGGGGAAACAGGTTGGAGCTGTTAAAATAATTGGCAGCAGTAGATTCCTGCAGGTTTTGGCTGCATTTTAAAATAGAGAGGTTTTCTTCTTCTCCCTCTCTCCCCTTGTTTTTTGTCTTCTGATTTAGCCATAAAATTGCCACTTATTACATTAGCAGTTGCAGAAAGCAGGAGTTTTCCTCATTAGAGTGGCTCCTGCTCACAGTCTCTGGTAATATCATTTGGTTGGAAGGACCTTGCCAAAAGGCTATAAAACCAGCTGAAGACTCACACAGCAGTGTCAGGAGGTTGCTTTCTTGGTTACTTTGGTAACACAAAAGCAAAGCTTTCCTCTCTTTTCAGGACAGGGAGATAGGTTTAGTTTTGGATCTACTTCTGCCTCCTCTATCTTGTGAAGGACTTTGCAAACAAGCAGCAGCGGGGGACATGGGAGGACAGGGAAAGGCTCACAGCATGTGTCAGGTCTGTCACTGAGTGTTGTGGCTTTTGGGAAGCCAGCTCAGCTGTGTGCATTCCCACCTGCACCCTTCTGAAAACCAACAAGGGCCAGCAGCATGCAAGCCCACACCTTTCCCTGTCCTTAGAGCACACATGTCACATACTGATACCCACCTAAGGCAGTTGGCGAGTGCCACCTTCCAGCTGGAACAAGACCCTTCCAGTGGTAGGCAGATGGCAGGGTCTATAGCCTTTGAAACCCTGGAGCAGCATTGCTGGGCAGCAGGGAGCACTCCCTGCCTCCTCACAGGTGTAATCAGACACGCAGCTCACAAAAAAACCCCAAATCTCTTCAGCTCACCAAATTGTACCTGCAGCCCTTTTACCCAGGTTATAGTCTCAGCAGAGACCCAATCTTCAGAGGATTTCCCCAGCAGTTATATTGCTCTTTTTCTTAAATGCATTAAATTTGAAAGAGTGCTTCGGCCTTCAACATATTGGAAGCTGTGTTACCAGAGCGGATGAGATCATGTTCTGAGTTGAGTCCTATGACAACACCCTCACCCAAACTTACAGAGTAACTCAGAAAAGAGGGGCAAGAGGCTGCACCACCAGCCTGCTAAAACTCCTCTTGATGACCTATGCACACCTTGCGAAGCTCGGTACTGTAACATTGCAGCTCCTGCAAAGATATGTTCTTATTAAAACTGTACAGTTGGGTGTAGATTTGGACTCAAAGTGCATCTCTGGCAAAGTCAGAATTACTGGCATTTCTGCCTTGCTTTTTACCTCCATGGACTTCAACCTAGCCAGCTGTATTGCAATTGAACAAGCCTTCCTCTGAAACGGACCTAAATTTTACTGTGGGAGCTGGATACCTCCCACTTTGGGGCCAAACTTGGGTGGAATGCTGTGTTCCTTAGCAGGCTCCCCTCCTCTCTGAGCCCAGAAGTGGCAAAGCCACTGCAGGTGGCCAGAGCTACAAAGCCCAGAAATACATCTGTTTCATTCCTTGCTGTGAAATTCTAGGAAATCCCTCAGTTTCTGAGAGTCTTGATTTAAAGAGCACCTAGATACTTGCTCATCATCAGACATGGTGCAGTTTTTTCAGTGGCTGTGTCTGTAGCTGGAGTACAACAAGCAGGCAAAGGACAACTTGGCTGTACACCTACAGAATCCAGTCCTCTCTAACCCAAACTGGAAAAACTGATTGAATTACTCAGTTCATTCTGATACTTCACCCAGCATGGCCATTGTAAACCTCCATTTGTTACAGCCCTGTCAGAAACACCCCTCACAGCACATCCACACGATTGACCATCCAGTCAATCTTCTAAAAATCGGGCTGTCAGTACAAAGTTTTAGCAAAGGGGTCAGGAAGATTGTAGAGTCCTCCGCCCTTTCCTTTGTCAACCCCTCCTACCCTTCCCTGAACTTTCCTTCTCTTTGGCAAGAAACTTCAGACGTCAGTTCCATGATTTTATGGACAGATCTATATAAAACAGTGACTCAGTCTGTGCTTACTTACTGGCAGAGATGTATCAGCTGCAAACAACTTTAAAATGGTGAAATAGAAAAAATATAATTAATCAGAAAGAGAAAGCATTCTGGGCCAAAAGTTTGGGGTGTAAAGTCTTCCTTATGTGTCAGCAGTTTCTGCTATTTAATATTAGACATGGACCCAAAGAGTTTCTTTATGGGTCTCTTCTTCAAAGCTCAAATATTGACTCTCAAGAGGATTTCTGTGTCTTTGTCCAGAACTCATTTCTACCTACTTTCAGTGTAAAGCTCATATTAAAATAACAATATGGCAGTGGCTGGCAGTGTGGAGAAGGTGTAAACTACTCAATAGATATTTCTTAGCACCCAAAATCCCAGCTTGCAAGCAGGGATCTTAGCTGAGGATTGTCCAGAAAGATTCTTGTTCTGAACACCTGGAGGATATTGTGCTGCTCATTGTCAAAATATGCAATCATTTTTGGTCACTTTAAGTTACAAGTCTCAGGAAAGAAAAACACACTGGTAGTGATTTCAGATGCTTTTTTCTCCTCCCAGTAATTAAAACCAGTCCCTGGACTGGTGCCTTAGAATTTATTTATCTTTTTTTAAATTAAAACTACCACTTTAAAAAAAAAAAAAAAAAAAGGACCAGCTACTGGCTTTTACTTTAGCTAAAATTTTCTGGTAAGTGTCATGCCAGGATTTTTTATTTTATTTTTTTCTTTTCTTTTTTTTTTCTTTTTTTTCTTTTTTTTTAACTTTTTGTATGGGAACTTGAGGGGCAACTTGGTGTGAGAAACTTTCCAAAATAATCTGTATAAACCACACCAAAACCCAACAAACTCAACCAGTCTGGAAAGGTCCAGGAGTGAGAGGAAGGCACATCTGCAGACAGGCTGGGGACATCAGCAGTTTTCAGCTGGCTTCCAGCAACAGCAACAGCTTCTGCATTCCCTCAGGCGACAGAGAGTTGGATTTGGTGGTTGTGGAACTAGCAGAACACCTGGTCTGGGCAGCCTTTGGCTTCTTCATGGAGGATTTGAAGGGAGCCTGAGGAATTGGGGCACTCCTCCCTTGTGGGCAGTCTGGGCACCTGACAGCTGTGGGCTGTTGGGGAAATCCCAGCCAGCTCCTCTCAGCATTGCAGGCAGGTGTCCAAACCTTTGGGCCAGAGGGCAAGCAAGTCCTTGAAGCTTTACTGCGGACACAGGAGAAATCCCCGTGGAAGGCAGGACTCCAGAGGGAAGTGAAAAAAACAAGACACATCAGTACAAGCATCTTCAGTGACATGAATCAGGATGGAACAGGCTCAGGGCTGGACAGCACAACCTCCATGTTAGAATGGGGCTTTTTGGTGGGAGGGGCATTACGAAAAATAGGCAATTCTGATTGAAGGTCTACTTCCTGCATACCTTTGGACGAAACAACACACTGCTCTCTACTCTGATCTCCTGTATCCCCATCACAGGAACAGGGGCATTCGTGACAGCACTTGGTGTGTAATGGAAGACCCTCCTTCAGGCTTGGGCAAGGTATTAAATGCTTCCACCTGCCCCCACAGAGAGTTTGAAGCCTAAAACCCCCCCAGAATCAGCCTCATAGGCACCATCATGTTTTTTCTCCCAACTCCAATCTGTAAAGGGAAACATGGTCCTCCCTGTTCAGAGCAACACAAGCCTCAGTTCACCACCTTTCTCTTGGAGGTTGTGGTATCTCAACCTGAAGCCAAGCCTCTTCCCTGCTATTTCTTTCTCTCCCCTCTCCTTCCCAGTTCAACTCGTTTCCTGCTCTTAGACATTTGCAGCAAATGTGTGTCTCTTGCTTTGTCCTGTAAACTCAGTGTGATCATGGGAACAGTTCCTGACCCAGCTGGCAGCCCACATGCTCTTCTCATTAAACTGGCTCTCGCCTCAACTGGATCTTTAGGCAACATCCAGGTGAGCACAGCTGGGAAAGCACTTCCATTCACCTTGAGGATGTATACAACACTGCTTCCCAGCCTGCCTTTCACCAAGGGAAACTTTGTCCCATGTATCTGCTAAAACACTGACCCTCTCCCCGCTATACTCAGATCAATCCCATTTACAACTGCCTCCCCAAATCCTTTCTTCAGGGCACAGAGCCAGAAGAAAACCAGTGGAGCTCTATAAGATGATTGGTACAGGGAAAGCCTGTACCAAATTAGAGAAGGCCAGAATTTACGGGAAATGGTATTTTGTGAAGCCTGAAACTTCTTATTGAAACTGTCAGACCATCTGAAATACTTTTGCCAGTCAAAACCACTGGTGCACAGGGTCCTGGTTCCTGAATTTCTGCAGAAAACTTCAAAACACTGTTATGTGGCTTGAAGGCCCATATGGACCCCACCTGTTTGTTAGCCCAGCCAGGTGATTTAGTGCTCCTCAGACACCTCCCTCACACCAAGTCACAAACTGAGCAGGCAAACAGCACTGACTGCAGTCAGCACCCACCTCGTGCACCTGCACCTTCCTGGTGCACCAAGGAGGGGCTATGGTGCAATCTCCTGCTATGTCTGCCAGCTCATTCCAATGGCACAGCCTCCATGGTGTCCCACTAGGACAGGAATGGGGAGAGAGGCAGCAGGGCTTGCAAACACGACCTGTGTCATGTCTGTATGCAGTGCTTGACAGAGGAGCAGCCTTCAGCCCTTCCTGAGAGCTGGAAGCAAAGCCAGGGAGCCCACGTGAGGGGATCTGCATCAACCAGGTAACCTTGTAACCCAGCTGCACACTGCTGAGGTACTAGGGTTATCTGTGAATTTTCCCAAATCCCTCTGTCATCCAGACCCCTGGAGAGGGTGGCCCATTAAGTCAAGAGGGCAGACCACTTGGGAATCATGCAAAAAAATCATGACCAAAGCATGCAAATCTTCCCTTAAATATCTGGGAGAGGAGGTGAGTTAAGTTACTGGTCCTCCCAGGTGACTTGGTATGTCCAGCTGGGAGTTGCAATGGGTAAACTGGGTGGAAGATGACACAGAGGGAAGGTTTCTGACCAAGGAAATTAGTATCTCTTGCTACTTTTGGAGGGTGCTGGCATTAGCCCAGAAGGAGGATCTGAAGCCTGAGAGGGTCTGCGAGAGCTGGTTTTTAACCACAAGTATGAGAGTTACTGTAAAATAAACTCTCACGGCTCCCCCCTGGGAGGACTGAGCAGCAAAGTGCTCTGTGCGTGTGCACGCACGGGCATGAACAGAGCGCGCTGCAAAGTGTCAACGGCGTTCTGAAGAACATGGTTTAAGGCCATTCTGGGGATTTCCCAGCCCTGACAAAGAACTTAATTTCCCTCCACAGGGTGGGAAAATTCAACAGGGGGTTGGTTACTCAGGACACTGAAGCAGAGCAGCTACAATGTGGAGGCAGGGTCTCCTGCCATCAGCAGCTGCACTGGGTTCCATCACAGCAAGGAATTCAGGTTCATGGAGAGCACTTGGGTGCTTCTTCATGATTTCCCCACTGTGAATCCAGTCTTAACAGAACTGCAGCCAGACCTGTCTGCTTTATGTGCAGTAACAGCCCCCAAATCTCACACCTAAAGGATGGAGAGGGTGGCAGGAGGTCATCTTGTGGCTTAAGTTGGTAGCACGAGTTTCCACTGACAGGGCAGATGGCAAGGCCAAGCTTGCCAGACCGCTACCCAATTCCTAACAGAATAGAAAATATGCTTTTGAAATGAGAAATCTTCCAGATATACATTGAAAAAAAAACAGGAACAGAAAATATGTGGGGGAAGAGAGAGAGAGGGAAAGCATGTGTGAAAGACAATTTCCCAGAAAAGAAAAAGAAAAAAAAAAAATAGTATCTCAAAAGTGAAAAATCCTTGGCACCAATTATTACAGTCCAGTTTCATTGGGTAGGTTCTGAAATGAATTTCACTTGCTTTGCAGAGTGAAAAGATCTTTGGAGAAATCTTTGAAATTAAGGTAAGTGCTAGTTCATGCACTTCTGCAATACCCCAGGACTGGGGGAACTCCACGTGCCTCTCTGTCACCAGTGCCCTGTGTGACCTTCAGTAAGGAATTTAAATCACCTTTGCCACAAGCTTAGCTGATATAATAGATGATAACAGGATTAAAAAATATTTTGTTTTAAAAGCCAAGATACAGTAAAAATATGTAGACTGGGGTTCATCTGAAACATTTCCAATAAAGCATCAACAACAAAAAGCTGTTTGTTTTATTGGGATGTCAAATATAAATGCTCCAACTAGCCTAAAAAAAGCCTTTTTGTTCAAGTTTCATGGCTCAAAAAGGTGGGGGGAAAAGTATTATCTCTATTTTTAAAAAAGTTAAATATAGATAAATCTATGTAATGTTTCAAAAAAAGAACATGAATAGTTTTTGAGATGTCAGACCAATTTAGTTCTTAACCTAAGAAATTCAACATAAGTGATGTTAGTTGAAATTAATAAGTATTTTTGGAGGAAATTAATATATATATGGGGAAGAATTCATGAGTTCAAACACCCAACAGTACCTCCCAGGCTTGTAGGAGTTTGGGGATAGTTAAATCAGACCTATGAAAATCAGACCTATGAAATCCACGGAAACTATGTGACAAGATGCCAGATAAGTGTCTCAGAAAGACAGGATTTGATTGTCATGGGCCTGTTCTCATGAAAAATAAAAGGCTTCAGTTTCTGTACAGTTACGTAAAGACAAGACGTGTTTTCACTGCATGGCACCAAGCCTGGAGTATATTTTTTCTTCCTGAATTACAAGGAAAACTTGTCATGAGGATGACCCACACAGCAAGAAGTGGGCAGATTTAATACAGATGCATGGGATATTCTCTCAAATTCAAAAATTTTTAGTGTTATAGCTGTTTTTCCTTTGAGCTATCTACAGATACCCTCATAGGCACCTGCTGAGACTGTGCTGGGATTTTTAGTGTTGCCATCATAGATTTAAAAAGGGAAAAAAATTATCTTAGTGCCCTTACACCTATGCCTGGGATTCTGCAGTAGCAGGGCTTTTGAACTACCATTGTCTGCAAGAGAAGGCTAGATTGAGCTGGACAATGAGAGGATTTATTTTCTGCCTCTGCCTATAGCAGCTTTTGAGGTTTCCTCTTTGGGTGCTCCTTCACATGTGTTGCTTCTATTTCATTTCTTTCAAGCCTGCAAAAGCAGGAGGGTGAAGATGCTTTTTCATCATGATCTTGTTCAGGACAGTGGGAATTCAGAGAGACGGGGATGTAATTCTGCTTCTCAGCAGCACCCATGTGTCTGTGCAGATCCTTCAACCATTAGGAGTAGCACCAGGTTTGGAGAAATGGAGGTTTTGAACTTTTCTCTGCTAGTCCTCCCTTTCCTGCCATCTACAGTGAATCCCTCAGGACCATTTTCAGCTCAGGTATCCAGATCAGTCAGCCTATGGCCAGCAGTACCACAAGGCCCTGATGATTCTTTTCCCTCACTTCTTCAAGACATGCTGCTGAGTGTTTGCATCAGCAGACTTCATTGCCTGTGGACCTTTGTTGGCAAACAGCCCATTCACAATCTTTCATGAGTGGCAACATAACTAACACAGAGAATTAATTTTGCTCATTTAAAGAGGAGGTTGGCAGTTAGTACCAGGAACAGCCGTGCTTCTTTCAAGATTTAATCAAGGTCTACAAACAAGCCAGAGGAAGAGGCAACAGGCTTCACATAACAAGCTGACTAGTCTGCCTCTGACAGTTTCCTTCTGTATTCCCAAGGAACAGCTACCCCCAGGGAAAGCAGACAGCGTAGTTATGCAGTGTTAGAAGTATAATTTGAAACCATAAAAAAGAAGAGCCTCCCTTTTGGTGCAGGTCTCTGGGTGATCTTTCCTTTTGAATGTCACACAAGGCCACCACAGAGACATGTGTCCTTTGAGAGTTAAAAACATCAAACCTGTCTCACTGTGGACAAAAATTCTAATTTAATTTGTGCTCCAAAATGTCACTAATAGTAGGATGACTCTGTCCTGTCATATGAAGTTTTCAAGGACAGCATGACAAGTTTGCTTTTGTGCATTCAGAGTAGCCATGGGTGTGAAGTGTCACACACATAAGCATGTATGTATGTATATATATATATATATATATGTACACACTCACACACACATACATACATACATATATATATATATATATATATATATATCTCTCAATATATATATCCTGCAACTGTGATGGACTGAAAAATCAGGCCTTCAATATTTATAACTTTGGCTATAATCCCAAGCAAAGCAGCCCCAGTGCAGAAGCTCTATTTGTGGCAATGGGATCTACACACTCCATTTTAGTTCTAATCCTAGGCAAGCTGGCAGACATAAGGTTTTATGGGAGGTAGAACAACTAATCCATGCTGAAGTGCACTGCTGAAAGTTTCCTAAGTATAGCATCCCCTCAGAAATATGAGGGCTCAAATTAACCCCTTAAATCCTCTTTATCAAAGTCAGCCAAGCGTGGGGATGGTAAACTGATTATGTGGCCAACTCCAGCAGATGAAGTACTTATGGGAGAGGGCTGTGAGGAAAGTGTAGAAAAAGGACTGAATTAGCAAAGCTACTGACATGGAAATCTCCGGAGGCTTGACATCTGAGCACAGTTCTGCTGAATCCACAGCATTCACACCAGAACTTGGGGAGACTTGCGTCTTGCTTGGACACTGATTGATTTGTGAAGAACAGCAAGATAAGTGCCTGGCTGAAGCAGAATCTTGGCAATGTGGATAATTATGACCCTGCAATGTTATTTGTTGCCTCTTGGCATTATTGCCCAGTGTGGGGTGTGCTCTTTGTCCCCTAATATTTCCATCCAAATCCATGACTGTAATCAGCTTTGCTCTAGTTTCTGGGCTGTATTAAATAATCAAAGAGAGGTTTCATTCCATTTTGTGAGTACTGGCTTCAGGCCAGCTGTAGAGTGGAGGTCTGGTTATGAACTTTTTTAAACACAGAAGTGTGGCCAGGTCCAGGCTTTCTGTTTGGACACATCACTCCAAGTCAAGGAGAAATTTCCAGTTGTCTGGATGCTGAGTCTGCAGAAACATTGGGATTTAGCACAGGGGTTCTTTTTTGTTTTGCTTCCCCTTCAAACCATGAAAAGGGCTCAAATTTTTTTGCAGCTTTGACCAATGGTTCTCACGTCTTCCCAAATGAGATGTCCAACAGGAGATTGCCAAGTGCCCTGGGAGTTTTCTGTGACCCTGACAATTGGCCCAGAAAGGAGGGAGCTGAGGAGGGAGGTGACACCTATCCTGTTAATTTCATGCAAAATCCTGGAGGGACTGATGTCGCCCTGATTTTTGTAAGACTTTCTAAGCCTTCTGATATTTACATATTTGTGTAGAACTTTCTCACACACTTTCTGTAAACACCTCAGTGTTTTTGCATTCCTTCATAGAGGAGGAGAAAAATTGATGGAATGTTTGTCTGTCCAGTGTCTTTGGAGAGGTGGCACTGCCACCGTCCAATCCACTGTCACTTTTGGAAAACTATAAATACTGGAGTCAGAAAAAATAAACCCTCGTCTCCTCTCTTCTGATCACCTGAGCTGCAGTGTGTGACTGTGTTCTTTTGTGTCCTATAGCGACAGACTGACAACCAACGGTCTTTCTTACCAAAGTGCAACTCACAAAGGAGCAAAGAAGAGAGAAGAATGCAATGAAAACATCTGATATAGAAGAACTTTTGGTTAATATTTCTTTGCTGAACAATCAGTGGTTTGTGGGAATTATTTTTATTTCTTTAATGAGTAATTATGGAGAATGAATATTATCTAGAGGAAAGTTTTCTTATAATGAAAAACACAGATTTTGCCACACAAACTTGGCCTCATTAATTCCTAAAGCAGGAACAGGTTCACAAGCTTCTCCCTTCCTAGTGCCCATGGAGTAAATGAGAATGACTCTAGAGCTGGGAGTTGAAAATTAATATTTTTCACTACTTATGGCTGCCACAGAGACTTCTGCTTCTACAGCACTGATCCAAATCTGAAGGCCAGACCCAGAGAACAGCTATGGACTGAAAAATACTCCCATTTATCCCTTGTTTCTTCAGATTTAAGGTTTCAGTGAAGACTCTGAGTAGTCCTAAATTCACCCAACAAAGATTTGTGCCATTTGAAAATTAGAGAAAAGATTTTTCAAATAAATTAAAGGTCTGCTTTGGGGCTACAAATTAAAACAAACCAACAAACAAACAAACCAAAACAAATAAAACATACCATGTAGAAAGGTCTCTTTGAAACCATTCTAAACCATTTATCAAGGATCCCAAACAAAACCTCTCATCTTCTTGACCCTAAGAGGTAAGGACCTAAATATCTAGGAAGACTGGTTGTAATTTCCTCTAAGATCAGATCACCAGATTAAAAAAAGAGATAAAAATATGTGTCCCTTTTAGATTTATTTTTTGCCATCCTTTTTCCTTTCTCTTTTTGTGTGCAGAAATTTTCAAGCATCCTGTGAATGGAGGAGTAGGGACAAAAAACAGTGAGGAATTTCCCAGGTCTCTGGTGGTGTAGAAGTTCTGTGAACTATAGCCTGAACAGTTTTCATGCACCCTCAGAAACCTATAAATGTTTTCAAAGAATATTTACTAGCAACCTTTTCACTAACATTTGCCAAACTCATTTGAAAAGGGAAGCAAATTTTCTGTCAGAGGAGCAATTCCTAGCAAGGGAGCCACAATCTCCTTTGAGCTGCTGGGGGAGGGGGCAGGGGTGGGAATAAAAAAGCAAGCGAAAAACAAAAAGGAAGAGGAGGAGAGGGAAAGAGGGAAAATCATCTGTAAACCATAGTTGCAATTTTGGCTTTGGAGCTCAAGATAATAAGACCACAGACTGACAAATTACAAGAGTTTTTTTCTATTTATATTAGCCTATATTTATTTATTCAATATGTGAAGATTGATTCCTTGCATTAATCATTACCTTGGTAAAGCTTTCCCTGATTCCTTTCCAAGACTAAAAAAAAAAAAAAAAAAAAAAGAAAAGGACACACAAAAAAATAGTGGAGATTGTAGTCTTTCATGGAATAAACCCCCCTTGTAAGAATGGACAAGTTGTCAGGACAGCCCTGTAGTCTAGGGTTTTATTTATATCACTGTTGCTGGGAGAATTGCAAAAAGGCTTGCAGATGCTCTCCTTATGGAAACAAACAGGCCAAGTTTGTCTCGGATTTCAGAGAAGGTCTGGATAAACCTATCTGAGCCATGTCACCCTCGAACTCAGTCCTCCACATGGAGTACCCCAAATTTCCACTTTGGTTTCTGTTCAAGCATAGGGTGTTTGAGACCCCAGCCTTCCAGCCTGCCCTACAACAACAGCTTTGCCCTGACTCCCCTACCTTCCCTACCTCTTGCAGACTCTCTGGAGATGCCCCCTGGCTTAATAAGGTGTTTAGTGCAATACCAGGGTCCTAAGCTCTGGTGTAAAGCGGAGCATGTTCTGATGTAAGTGGACACCAATCTCATTCAGACCCCAAAGTGTCATTCTGGTATGGAATGGTAACTGAGATGTGTAATTGGAATCAGTCCCATTTTCCTAAAGAAAGTGCAATTTCTGTGTTTAGAGATTGAATTAACAGGAATGTCCACTCAGTGCAAGTGTGAGCAATTGTTTCCATTGGTTACCAGCAGCTGAGGAGGAAGGAAGCAGCTGGAGAGATGCCCTTCAAAAAGCTGTTAATGAAAAGGAAAGGTGAAAGTGAAAGTGCTGTACTGGGTTCCATTTTCATACTGGCTGAGTTATAGTAGAGTCTTCAAGGAACAGGAGCTTGTGCTTTGCACTGGGCAAATGTCTCAGACCAGGAGTAGAATCAGGCTTGGATCAAATAGAAAAGAGCAGCCCTGTGAGCTCCCAACTTAAGGGTCAATGAGAAGATAGGATTCACCAGAGCTGGAGAAAATTCCTCTCTGGAACAACACAAAAAGGCAAGGAGAGAGAAAGGGAGAGCTGTAGGTTTCCTTAATGGAAAAGCATTTCAAATGCCTGCAGTACTGTATAGGACAGTTAAAAGTTACAGACCTAGACTTCCCAGGCACTGAACCATCTTTTTCTCCTCCATTCCTGTGTACTTTTATGTCTTCAAACAATCTCTTCTACACCATAAACATTCATCAGCTGCCAGGATTGTAGGAAGGGAAGATAATGATTTCTGCACTTCTTTTGTGCTGATGGGTGAAGATGGCTCAGCTGATGATTTCTGGTATGCTTTTGGAGCAGGTGAAACATTAGCACTATCTAAGCAATGAAGTCTTCCCTAGCAGAGACATGTATCCTGGCCAGCATTGCTCAGTTTAACCCATCAGTTTAAAATTCGTCCTGCACTTTGAAGTAAGTCATCCAAGTGGGGAACAAAAATCTCCAAGATACGCAGGCTTCTCCCTGCCCATGTAGAATAGTTCACCACAGCAGTCCTTCAGACAGACGGCCAGCCCAAACAATCAGGTTTACATCTCCTGCTTTGGGAGACTAGTCCACTTTTAGGAAAGTTTTCCTCAAGCTAATTTTTCCTTTGCTAAGCCTTAAAGCACTGCTCTTAATTCTCTATGTCTTGTGCTAGCCCCTCTCCACCCTGGACCTCCCTGAATGACCGATCTTTCTTCTTGGATGATCTTCAGATATTTGCACATCATTATTTTTCCCTCCTGCTAAGAGGTCTTGTAGCCCATAGTAGTGCTTTTGTGTCATAGTGTTTTGAGTCTTGTGTTTATCTGAAGCAATATTCATGTCTTCTTTTTAAGAAGAAAAATGTCAGAAAATATAAATGGAAATCAAAATCAACTGGAGTCACTCACGAGTCAGGATGCCATCTGCCAAAATGTTTTCCAGGGTGCTTTTATTTATGGCTGACTTTCAAAACTGCAAATGAACCAGTATAATGGAAATATTGGCACCACCTTATCTCTTTTCTACATTAATGTAGAAACAAGTGAAACCATCAGGGATTCATGGGTGTGATACTTTGACCCTGTGGGAGCTCAGCTGGGAATAAACAAACATCCTTTTGTTGTAACTTTCTTTCCTAGAACTTTCTTGGGTTCATTAGTAATCATTCTCACCATTATTTTATATGTCTAGAATGCCAGGCATCCCAAAAGATACTTATGTCCTTAACACAGTATCCATTTGTTTTTATACTAGGAGCAACAAGTGCTATGGCAGAGGAGTCCCACATCTCATTTAGCAAATATCAGCTCCTTGAACAGGAAGATGCATTAACAAGAAGATGTGAAAATCCTGACAGGGCTAATGAGGGAATGTCCAGGGAAAGGGTTAAACCCCTATGATTAGACAAGGAAAACCCCTTCTAATATTGACTTCTCTCCAGTCTTTGCAAACAAGTTTGGATACCTAGTATCTTGGATACTTCTGATATCTTGGACTTCATATGTCTCTTGTAGGCATCTAAAATTAGGGTAGGAAGAGACACCAAAATGTGAGAGCTGTACTTTAACTGTCCTCTATAAGAAGGACAATTAACAGCAATTAGTACAAAGAGGAGGAATATCCAACAAACATTCTGAAATACTCATAATCTTCCAACACCAAGGCCACAGAAGTAGCTGCATTAGATAGACTGAATTGTAGTTAATTTCCTCTTTTTTATTTTTTTTTTCTTCTGTTGGTCTTGTGGCTTAAATCCTTTATACCCAAAAGGTGAAATTCCTGTATGAAATACTCCAGCCCTTCCTATGGAGTGGATCGTGGCTATTTTGCCACCAACACTGAGGGTCCACAGAAGCTCTGAAGCCTGGTGCCTCTACAACAACTAAGGTTCATGATTTCCAGATGTGGTTCTGTGTATTTCTCCTAAGAGGAGCATGAATCGTGACTGCAATAAAATAGTTAACCTCTGACAAGCTTCTCTTGGACATTTCTAACAATCAGTGCTTTCCTTGGAAAACACATAAAATAACCCACACACTGAAAGAGACATCACTAGTGCAGGAGGGCTGGGGAGATGGCAGTGAGATGGAAATTGGTTAGAATCTAAGAGTTAATGATGCTGACAGCTTGGAATTTTCAGGAAGAAATTTTATCTCCATTTATCCCCATCGTCTGCAATGGCCATACCCATAGCATGACACTCCAGGCCCCAACTGCTTAGACATTATTGCTTGCTGACTTTTTTTTTCCTGCAACATATTGCATTCTTTCTAAACATCTGTTTGCGCAGAGAGATGTGTTGAAAAGACTGTGGTTATTCATTTAATCACATTTTGACATGGCATCACTGAGTGATTATATTAGCAAAGCTGACGAGTTTTCTTTACAAAAGGAAGCCCCATGGAACAACATGAAACAGGCATTGTTGTAATTTTGCTGGAACGAAAGAGGGGAAAAACTCAAACCCAAAAAAAGCCCTTGCTCACGGCATATCTCCACCCAGCAACGAAAGGAAAGCCAGAGATCTCTGAACAAGTCCTAATTAAGGCAGTAAGTTCACAAAGCAACTGGCAGTAGCGGGGGCGGGGGGACAGTCTGCCTGGTCTCAGTAGCATGGCTGGATTCATGCGCCTGACGGTGTAAAACCCCATTGTTCTACTGCATGATTGCAGCTGGACTTCTGCACTCACATCAGATGGGGGGAGAAGCTGTGAGTTATGTTGTGATCTGGACTTCAAAAAACTTGTGCTCTGCTCCAGATCTGGAGCGACCGATTTACTCTTTGTAAAGTAAACCCTACAGCCCAGCTGCGTACAGTTCCAGCACGTATTCAGTGCTTCAGTCTCCTCTCCCGTGTAGAGGCAAGGAGGGTGATTTGAGGCAAACCCCTGAAGGTCTTGTACTGTGAGTATCTTCCAGCTAAAAGAAACGTGAATGACTGCATTTAACAGCTCGTTTGATTGTATAATTGGCTATTCTTTGGGGTCTGCAGCCTTTCTGTGGACTCCAAGCTCTGCATCTCTAGGAAGCATGATTTCAGGGCATTTTCTTACCATTACAGAGAGGGTCCAGAGGACACCCTTAAGCTGACCCTCCTCTTTCTTCTTCACGTTTCTTTTAGGTTGAAAAGTAGAACAGATTTAGAAAAGCTTTGTTTCTGCTGCTTTCACTGTGAATTTATTTCTCGTGAAAGTAATTAGGCTGATAGCTCCAACAGCTTCCTTTCATTCTCAGAAGAGCAACTACAGAGGAAGACATTGGCGGATCCCCCAGGGCCTGGCTCCAGCACTCGTGCAGTGAATCAGCAGATGCCCATCTTCACCACAAACTCAGCTCTCCTTCTGAGCTGACAAGCTGGGCAGGGACAGCCACGTCAATGCTACGTGCCGTGGCACAGACGGGATCCTCTCTCCTGCAGCTGTCACCAGGAGGGTTGAGGCAGGGGGTGGGGGGCACTGTTTTATATGATATGTGCTGAAATATACTTTAAATCCAGTTCCTGGAGCTCAGATGACCCTCCGGGGCCAAAATTTGAGACTCCATGAAGTTAAGACTATCTTGAGAGCTTGTCCCCAATTAAACCATAAGTCCCCAAATTCTTCTGTGTTCTCTTCTTCTGAAGGAGAGATAAATATGCTCTTTGAGAGCATTTCAGGATAAAAACTATGCCCTGTATAGTGCTAGAAGCCAGACAATAGATAATCTGCTGGTTTTCAGAGTGAACTGCTTCCTCCCCACAGCATCCCTCTGACAATCCCAATAGAGATTAACGGTACAGACAGATGTCCTCTGTGCCAGCAACTGTGCTAAGGGGAGAAATCTCTTCCCCTTGTACTTTTCACACCTCTCCTGCTAACAGCTTCTCCCATTGCATGTTCCCTTACTCATTTCAGCCACAAGGAGCTGGATTAGAAACTAATTAAATAATGATGTCTTTACAATTTTGTTTCAATCAAATTGCAAATAAGTTGGAGAACTTTTACTCAAGCAGCTCTACTGCTGGGTGGTTCAAAATAGAAAACATGTGTCCACAGCCTGGACATCTTTTCTTCTCCAAGCGCTCATGCTTAAATAGTGCAACAGAGCAGGTCCCTGGGAAGTGCATCAGGGAAAGGTGCTCTGCTGCTAATTGCTTTTTTTCTTCACTTCACTGGACTGCTAATCTCAGTCCTTCTCCCTTTGCAAGGCTGAATGGAAAGGTTTCCCATGAAGACTTGAAATGCTAACTTGATGTCCTTCAGGAGGTGGCTTCATAGTAGTTCTGGATTTCTATTCATTTATTAGATTTCCAGCGATGGAAGATCTTTCTGGAGGAAGGATCATTTGAGATCACAAACTTGCAGCAGAATATCTGTGCAGTTGTTTTCTTTCTGGTGGAGTAACCTGTGTGTGGAAGACACTGAGCAGGAGGGATCTTGTGTGCACACAAGGGTGCCCTAGGCAGCCTCATACTTCATCCAGATGTGATAGCAGGGAAGCATCTGTGAGCCAGTGGACAATGCTCATGGCAGGAAAACCCACCTGTCTGTATCTGACACAATGGTATTTCCTATTGTTTTAGTCTGTGGATCAAGCAGAAGTGTGACTATGCAGAGTCCCCCATGGGGAGAGAAGCCATGTAAGTGAGCTAGCATGTGCTGGCTCATGGGATCTATTAAAAGCCATTTCTTTCCTTCTTTTCTTAGCATCCCAATCCTTCCTCTGTCACGTGCCGTGACAAAATGCTGTTTCATGTGTCAAAGTAGAGCAATTACTCTACACGTATATTCATCTTCAAGGACAGTTTGAGTCACTTGAGGTTTTCTCAAGGCTTTGAGATAGCAACTGATATCTCACAGAAGAGCTCCAGCTTGCAAATACAGCACTGGGCAAGTCAGTATACTTGAGTCTCTTGGATGCATGTCAGGAGCTCACTGCTTTGTGAGGCTTGGCTACGGCTCCCAAGCTCTGTCCCAGGGAATTCATCAGGATCTCTCTCCTATGTGTTTGCTAGTTTATATTTTGCTTTGGCCTGAGCATCCATACTTATATCATACTGGATTTTTTATAAATCAGCCCCCCATAGGTGAATGGAGGAATCAGCAGGAAGCTAATTGCATCATTTAACTGCTCATCCTCCTCAGCTGTCAGTCAGCTTTCTGCTTTTGTGACCCAGAGTTCAGTTATCTCCAGGTTTATTTTCATTTTAATTTTTGTGCTAGTTAAATTTGGATTCCAGGGTTTAAAAAAGTAAAAATGGTACTGCTGAGGCTGGGAATCAGTAGTTATATTGTTGCTGTCTGAGTCCAGCCAGAGGATAAATGATACCAACTTAGCTGTAGGCTCAAAAGGCCAAAAAACAAAAAGAGAGAGAAAAAACAAGATACCTCCCAACTTGCAGTTTTCCTAATTTGTCTGTTTAATTTTTTGGGAGGCACTCTGGCTCTGGCACTTTTATTTAAATCAGCATATGTTTCCCCACATCTGTGTATCTTACCATACACATGCCAGCACAGCATATGTTCATGTCATTGGTCTGCTGTTTCTTTATGTGCATGTGAATGTAACGCTGGATGTGTAAGACACAGAAAATAAATGGTAGAGTATGACCAAGCTACTCTTCTCTGGTACAGCATGGAAGCAGTTAAAGGTGCTGAATAAGGTTTGGCCCAGCTGTGACCTGTTCTACTTGCACAAGGTAAAGGTTAACTCCAAACGACCTCCCTGCAAAAGTGCCTGCTCATCTTTCTTTTATCTGGTCTGCTTTAGATATACAGGTGGTCTTCCACTGTGTTAGAAGCTGCACAAGTCATAAAAAAGGGCAATTCCTGCACAAGCAGTACCAGCCAGATGATAAAAGAAGAGGGAGGAAATAATGTTAGAGGAGCTCTGAAATCATCAGGAAGTTGATTGGCTGAACAAAAGCTCCTGGCCACATGTTCTAGCTTTTTATCACACAACCTTCTTTCTGAGCATACAAAAAATGGACGTGCCTTTCCAAATGCCCCTGGGGGTCAGATCGAGGCAAGACACCCTCCTCCAGATCTCGTTGTGTGACCTGGACAATGTTGGGCCCCTGGTTACTACCAACCCAAAGGATGATGTGAGCACTCCTAATCTGCCGCAGTGCAGAGTCAGCCGGCACTGCTCAAGCAGTTAATCCAGGTGGTATGAGCTAATCCAGATGACTTTTGCTTGCAGCAGAGCTGACTGCCAGCAGAGCTCCAGGAGAGGTAATCTTTAGCTGGGGAGCTGTGCCAAGCATCTGCAAGCTGTAATGGCTTCAACCAGCACAGCCACTTGCTGGCTGAACATCTGCTCATAGCTATTTATAAAGGGTAATACATACATAAGCATGGTTGTGTGCCTGGCTGCGCATGACACCAGCTCCACCTGCTCCCTGGAAATAGGCTTGTCCTTCCCCTTCTTCCCTTTATTCTCCTCAGCCTTCACAGTCAGCTTTGCTGTGGGAAAACCACTGGTTCAGCTCAAGGTAGGGCGGTATAGAGTAGAGAGGGGAGCAAGGAGAGGCTTGCACTGAGGCATTTCTCACTCTGTTTTCCCTCTCCTCATGTGGTTCACATGTTCTCACGTGGTCCTTTGTGAGGCCACAGGCCAGGGGCAGGGAAAGTCTCAGATGGATCTGATCACTGGAGCAGGGTTCTGTGGGAAGCTTTCTGTTCAGTTGCAGGATGCTCCTCTTAGGTAATTGCTCAAGCTCCAGCCAAGTCCCTATCTGCAGGGAGCTGCACTTCCAGTCCATAACACCTTGGCATTATTCTGCTCTCATGAGTCAAACCATTGAGCAAGTCAGGACTGAAGAAACATGGAAAGAATTATCTTTATAGATCAGCTTGTTCAATAGCTCCAGCTTTCCTGACTTTTCCTTGCGGGATTTTTTCCTTTCAAAATGATGAAGATTATTAGGCCTGTGGGCAAGTCATGATGGCTCTCTTTAGAAAGGGCCAGGAGTGATGGATGACTTTTCCCTGTCTTCCTCCACCTCCAAATTAATAACAGTACACCATAATTTGTCTCCCTGGATCCTTCTCCCAGGCTTAGCTAGATCTCAAGAAAATGTATTTGCACTAGGAAAAAGGCAAGTTCTTTCTGAGAAGAGAGAATCTAAAGAAAAATTATAATAAAATATTATCTGTTACTGACTGGTCCTTCCAGGCAGAATAATTGACCACAGTTGGGGTCCAAATTCTTCAGGAAGGAGTTAATCGGAACAGTGTCTTGGAACCTTGGGATATTTTAGAAGAAAAACACTGTTCATGCAAGAAGGAGACTGGACAAGAGCTGGCTGTTGAATGGTCGCAACACATGTATCACATAGCGTTAAACTTGCATCACTCTTTCCATTATAAATCCTGAGCCTGTCTGAGCTCCAAACTATCAGCTCAAAGATGAGCAATATTTATTTTCAAATATTGTGCAAAGTGCTTTGAGTCTTTTTGGAATCCCAGGGTGATGGGGAAGGGGAAGGCAAAGCATGCTGGATGCTTTCCTCTTCTGCAGAGTGTCCAAACTGTTTTGTTGCTGAAGTTCCAGACCAAAATGGGCTTAATTTTAAGCAAATATTTACTCTTGCTTCAGCTGGGAGGGGTGAGGCAGAAATGAAAGTATCAGTGTTTGACCTCTAGTAAGCAAGTTCAGGCTGTGCAAAAACTGCATGTGGTAGATGAACCAGACTCCAGAATGAAGCAGAGAGAGAAGTCTAGGGGAGTACTCTGTACTGGCCTGGAGTTCAAACTAACAGCAGTATTATTTTGTAGGAGCTTTTAAAGGACACCTTCAGATGGTGACTGGTCTTTGTAAGGGTGCAGGAAATGACGGTTCCTCTTCCAAACCCACCATCTAATTCTGCTGTTATTGAACTGGACAGTTTAAATAAGCCTCAGTTTGTCAGCAGGACAAGGAATCAGAAGAAATCCAAAGCTGACAGGCTGACAGAGGGCATGAAAAAAAGGAATTCCTCACTCCTTCTATTTTCAATCATTAAAAGCAAGTTATTTCCCAGTAGCACCCAAGGAAGGTGGATCCTTGCAAAGTATTTGTAATATAAGTATTAAAGCTATGATTACTTCTGAAGATTCAGGCTCCTTTAGAATCTTCAGTGAGGACACCCACCTTCTAAGGAAGTGGTTGCTGATGCTCACTCAGACTTGGAATTGTGTTACTCATGTTACTATCCTGCTTTTTAAATTTCCCCACTGCCTTCTGATTTGAATATGCCATTTTAGGTCCCTGTTTGCTGTGGAAGACCAGGAGAAAAGCTGGTCCTACACACCACGGAAAAGAGTTTCTCTTAAAGCTGTTATTATTTCCAGAAGATTTGCCATAGTTGATGGTGTTTGCATGTGAAAAGATCAAACCACAAGCTTCTTTGAAATCTGTGGGGTGATCCTCATGTTCCTCTGAGTAACTGTTGTTTCTGATGACCAGTTTGAGTAGGAGCAGCAGGCAATATTTATCCTTACTCTTATTTAATCCCTCTACTACCTGGTACTGTATAGGTGTTGATTACTACTACAATTGGGTCCTCAGCCTCTGGAACTCACTGTGGGCCCATGTACCTCAAGTTTTGCACTAACACCTGGCTGCAGTGAGTAGCAACCTGATTTTTACTCAGACAACAGCTGAGAAGCTACAGTTTACACAAATGTGAAAGAAAACTTATCAGTGCCTTCGTTTCTCCAACCCAAGGAATAACCACTAGAGTAATGGCACAATTTCTTTTCAATTCAGGACACTCCTCTTTAGAGTCAAGGTGGGATTATGGCCATTTTCCAAGGAGACACAAAGAATTGAAGACACTGCCCACGTCTGCATCCATTTCCCAGGAAAAATGGGACAATCTGAAGGTATTATTCAAGGCCTAATCTGGGATCTTGAACTGGTTCTTCTTACTAACTGAGGCAACATTAAGGTTTTACACTTGAGCAAAATTCTTCACTGTCATTACAGGCTGGACCTACACAAACAATTCTGTGTGATTCCATTCAGCTTTGGAAACCTTCTACAGACTAGATATGGATCACACAAAGCTTGATTCAAGTCCATTGGTTCAGATTTCAGTCTCAGCTGAGATATTACACCTCAGGCACTGTCTTACACATGGACAGCAGCAGATCTTGCAGGCAGCAGCTGGCCTGTGCTAATCATCAGAATCTACTTACACAAACCTCAGTATAACTCCCTTTGCTGATGTGATGTATCTGTTCATAATGCAGTGGTGATAAAAACAAAGACATTGTCTTTTGTGGAACTTCTTGATAATAGTTCCTGGTCTTGATTGCATGATTCATGTTATCTCAGAAAGAAATGTAAATTAAACATATCAAAAAAAAAATTTCAAAATAATGATATATTTTAGAGACCGTATTTATAGAGAAACCACCCATTCCATTAAGATGAAAAAGCCCTCATTCATTTCTGCCCTCTTTTCCACAAAAGTAAACTGTTTACTCTTTGCTTTCATTTACTGAACTGCTTTCATTTGCAACAAGGCTCTTTGACATCCCAAGCCCCTTGTCTGTCTCTTCCTCTTTCTCATTGCAAACAGAAATACTCCTTTCTGCATTAAAAGCCATTGTACAACACTAAAGGCACAGAGTACAGCTAGCAATTTTTTTACCCAAGCTTTTTGTGGCACTGCATGTCCTTGTTGCAGTTTGTACTACAGGACCACTGAATAGTAGACCCACATATTTTTTTGGTGGGAAGTGTGAGCTGGAGTGTTACAGTAGGCAGCCGACACGGGACAGATCTGCAGAAGCAATAAAGCCACTGCAGTTCTACTCAATGCTGCAGCCTGGGTTTAACCTCTGAGCTCCCTGTAGGCTTTTGTTTTGTTGCTATCAGTTAGCATGATTCATTTGGTTTTTCAACTTGGATTCTGCAGACCAAGATTAATCAAACAGCTTTTTCCTCCTTGATTAGAGAAGCAAAGTTGTATATGATGCTTTGCAGGAGATACTGTAGGACCAGAGAGTTAAAAAAAGCCTCTGAAGCTGGGGTATTTATTGTGTCAAATGGAAGATGAACGACTCTAATTTATATCTTAGGAATTACTGCCTATCTTTATGAGGCAGAAGGTGGTGGCAGTACACAAGTGTGCCCTGATACCACTTTCTCCTCACATAGAGTGTTAGAAAGCATTTTTTGGAGAGGATGGTGTTCTAATTTTTAGGGGAAAGAATGTTTTGGATGAATGTAGACTTGGTTCTTTCTCTTTAAGATACCAGTATCAGAATTCCAGTCCCTTACTGAAAAGTTTCTCATAATCCTACTGGGAAAGAACAGTGTCCTTAGTGGGAAGTTTTCCCCTTACAATTCCTTCTCCTTCCCTAGATCATCTTCTTTTCCAAGCTGAGAAGTCAGCATCAAAATCTTTGGGGACATAGAGTGCAATACTCATGATTCCAGCTTCTTATTTCTCACCACTGCAGGAGCTGGGACAACGGGCTGCAACATCCAGCAATTAAAGAAAAATAAATGAGGGATCAGTCTTAAGATGGACACATACTCTGTGTTACACAGACTACTGCCAGGATCTGCAAATATTTGTGTGATCAGGCTCCACAGGGTTTAGAGCAGTAAGGACTGGGTTGCTTTCCCATAACCCCCCTTTTCCCTCCCTCTCCAGTACTTGTCCACCCCTGCTGTTTCCCAGTCCTCCCAGGTTTCAGGATAAGATACAAAAAATTTATTATTCAGTCAAAACTCTTGGGTGACCTTGGAGGTACAAATGTCTGGCCAAATGACATCCTAGCATTTGCTCAAGCACACCCATCCCTATTCCACATCTCCTGTAGATCCTGTGGGTTTCAGTTATGTTTTTAATATTATTATCTTTTCTCTCCCCCTCCACCCTAGAGCAATTAGGTAAATTTTTTTCCATTTCAAGGCTTGTGTCAATGAACAGTCAAAGAGTGAGACGGAGAGGAACCTCTGGAAAAACCTTTGAATGCTGTGAATCTGTGTGAGAAGAGAAATGTCAGGAGCAGTTAGCAAAAAAATGAACAGCCCTGATCCAACTCTGTGACTCTTCTGCCAAGCTCTCCAGTGCTTTTGACAAGGCTCTCTGTTAAAGATTTCTTCCTCCTGTTTACCTGCTGTCCAGCTTAATTGGGAAACTTTGAGTTCTATAGGAAACAGTCAGTAAGACTCCAGGTCATGCTAGCAACAGCCGGCTAGAGTCAAAACAAATCCAGGCCCACCACCACAACAAGGCGGTGGCCCTGATCCAGGAGAGCCTGGGCAGGCAGGGGGAAGGTCACTGCTCTGAGCTTTCTCTGAGCCGCACTGTCTGTTGGATGTGGAGCTGTGCCTCCGTTCAGCAAGGACAGCACCTGGCACTGGGAATGATGAAAGCAGACTCCCTTCCAGTGTGCAATGACCACTTTTTTCTCTCCCTGCCTGAAGCTGACTGTCATATCCGTGGACAGTTACACCACTGTTCAGCCCCATTGCAGGAAACCAAGCAGCTTTGCCAAGGCATGTCTTGCCTCATCTGTAATATCCCTTTGTTCATCTTCTCCCGTGACCTGATTTTTGCCAGTTGCTCCCCGCTGACTGGACCCAATGCCATCAGTGTACATTCAGCTGTCATTTCCTTCTGTATCTGACAGCCCGACTGCTGATTTACTAATGCCAGCTGAAAGATGAGGTTTTTGGGATGAAAGGACTTGTATGTACATACATTTTTTAGGTGAATTCATTGTCCTGGGTCTTTTTCAGACGCTTAATAGTACATGTCTTTTATTTCCTCCAAGAGACTCATGCTGGCCTACCACTCCAAAAAGGAGTACATTGCTGAATTTTAGTAGGGATGGAACAATGGGAGACAAGCCAAAGTGCAACAAGAATTTCACATGTGGAAAGAAAGGTGCTGCTCAGTCTGTGACAACCTTCTGGGGCTGGAGAAGCAGACGAGGTCACGAAATTTCTCTCTGTCTTCCACCTCCACTAGAATGCTCCTACTTCCCTTTGTCACATCAAACCAGCTGGAGAGGGAAGCAGCAATGGCCAAGAGGCAGTATTCTACCAACACTTTATTCAACATTCTACTCCTATTTTACAAAGCATTTAGGCACTCCAGGCTTACCTTGGGACCTGATTCAGTCTTCCAAGTTACCTCAGCTCCAGGGAATAAATCAAGTTTCTAAATTGGGTAGACAGATTGACTTTAATGGGTAGCAGAAACACAGAACTGAGTTTAACCCCTCACTTACTTGAGATGAGGCAAAGTGCTCATGAGGTTTGGGCTCAGAGTTTGATTCTGAATATTCTCTCCTTCATACTAAGCCCTGCTGTAAAGGCAGAGTACAGATAGAAGATCTGCAGTAATGTCAAAGACTTATTATACATCACTTTTTTTTAAAATAAATTTCAATTTTTACTCATTTTCCTTCCCCTCTCCTGTGGACTGCAAGAACCAGCCCTGTTTGGTATCTTTGGAACATGCTAATGTACTCCAGATCCTACAGCCGCCTTAAAACACACAGAGTGGGAAAATGTGTTTGTGAGGGAGACTTTTCTATGTTAGTCAGCAAAGGCAGCAGATCCAGCAGTTGCAAGGTGAAGTCAGAAGGTAAACTTGAAAATGAGCTGCAAATCTGACTTTCAGCATGAAAATAATTAACAACTGCAAGAATTCACTAAACATTTAGTGAAATCAAGGCAGGGAATTGTCTTAAAATTTGCATGCTGGTTCAACCACAAAATTACAAGTATAAAAGTGGGAATTACTGAGTGAGTTTTTCAAGCCTATGAGAGGGAACATAACAATTAGAGGATTTTTTTTCCTGGCTATGGAAACTAAATATTCTTAAGAAATAGAAATAAAGTATCTTAAAAATGTAATTTGGAAAAAATATTTTAAAGCAGCAATTCTAGAATATCTTTGGCTTTCTGAAAGTATGGGGGACAGGAAATCTCAGAAAAGTCCTAGGTCAAAAAAGATATGAAGATGGGAAGACAGAGGCTGAGGTGGAGAGAGTGAATGGGAGACTTTTCTTTCTTCTTTAACATCATATTAATTTTCAGTTAGACTCACCTTTTCACTAACACCCATTTAAAAAATAATATGAGCTTCTTTTCTGCTCCGTTAAGGAGGAGAGGAGAGGAGAGGAGAGGAGAGGAGAGGAGGAGGGGAGGGGAGTCAACAGTCTTGCAAGTTCCTTTTATTGTTAAACTTTTCTATTGTTTCACACAGATAGCAAATTGACCGGAAATTGAATAATCATCCAGTTATTCCCTTCAGCACTCTGATTATATTCCTTATGCCCTTTCCCAGGAGCCTTACTTTCTGGAGTTCTTTCTGAAGAGACCAAATTTAAGATTCATTCACCTGTTCCAACTCCTGCATGCCTGCTCTAATTTTGTGGGTTTGTACTTGTGGATGCTAATGCAGTTTTCCAGGGCTCATGGCCTGTCAGGGTGCATGGAAGTCAGCATGGTCTGACCTAGGGAGAGGAATGACTTTATGTTGTTCAGTTCTGGGGCAGGAATTAGATCGGCTTTAAGAATGCAATTCCCCCTAGGTCCTGCAGCAGCAATGACTAGCTGTCTTTAGGAGTGACTGTTATTACTGCCTAGTTTCTTGCCAGATAATTTGGCTGCACCTCCAGATTTCTGTAGAGGATAAGCTGAGGGTGTTCACACTGCTGTACTGGGAGTATCAGCTAGATTGCACCAAGATTAGCTCCAAGATCTTCCCGCAGACAAGTAATGTGGACAAACTGCATATTTGACCTCAGGATCTTTCCTACACCTGAGTATAAACACAATCACTATGCCCTTGAAAATGTCCTTCAAGAGGTCTGTTAGGCTCCATTAGTAAATCTTAGGCTCCTCAGATCTGAGGGATATGGTTCACCTGAAGTTCTACTCCACATTGCATTCACACTATTGCAAGCACACCATTCTCTACAGTGGACTATGTTTTGTAACAAAACCCTTCAGAAGCACTTTAATGCCTGAGTTAAAGTCTTGAACCAGTCACATCCACACTGCAGAGGTTTCAGGCCTCCTTGTAGAGCATCCACTTGAACCCCGATAGGAGACAGGAGTGTGAATCATCAACACACCACTCCCTACCGGGGAGTAATTTCAGGGCAGAGATAAGAAGATGAAGAGAGTCCATAGGGAACCAGGGGAAATACCTGCCAACAGTTGTGCCACCACTGTGCCTTGGGACTGTCAGGAAAGAAGAAAACCCATGGAGCTGAGAACAATGTAAACACAACCATCAAGTTTAAAACAGCAATAAGTTGCAGAGATATTCAAGCTTTGTTTCAAGACCTGGACAGTTTCAGGGAGCACTGAATTGCTCAGAAGCTTGGAACTAATTTTTTCTAATAGAAGTTACAAAATCAAGGTGTGAGACTGAAAATCAGTGTGAACTAAAATTAATTCTCCTTAAGTGAGCAGTGGAAGCCATCACTTTCCCCAGCAAATAGCTGTGTAATAATAATAATTGAAAAAGGAAATAATAATAAAAACAAAAAGACAGAAAGAAAATGGAGACAGTATGACAGGAAAACAAACTCAGGGGATTTGATTTATCCAAGGCAGGCTGTGTGTGTCTGCAAGTGTGTCTGAAGTGCAGGATCAGCCAAGAATGTGTTTCCCGGAGCAAAAGAATAGCTAGGAAAAGTGGACGTCTTTGCTATTGCTATAGAGGGTCTTGAGCAAAACCACAGCCAAGGTGTGGAGTGATAGATCCAAAAAGGAGGCAAACACGCACAAGCCCTGGAGGTGTTGTGACTGTACCAGAACAGTTGCAGACCCAGTTTGACTGTACTAATGCTATAGGTGCTGAAGTTTCTCTTTATGGCTCCATTTCAGAGTTACACTTTTGAGGTTCATTTGCAAAAGAAATGGTTACATTTGAATCCACCAAGGCACAGAGGAGGTGGTGAGAAACAGGGAATGGACAGAGCTGTTCTACAAAGGAGTTCATGTGTCACCACCCTCCTAGGACTGCTTGGCTTCCACATTTTACTGGAAGTTATCCTCACAATGCCCTGATGAAATAGGGAAGCATTTGTTGTGTTTTTACAGACAAAAAAAGCATTGAGTAGATTCATTAATTACCCTGGGGAATTTCCTTTGTCACTACCCACACGTGTTTTCAACATGATGTTGGTTTCTGGCTGGCCCTGGTTTTACTTTGATCCATCAGACCATCTCCTTCAGCTTCCACTAACCAGGAACTGGGATCTTACTTCAATGGGTTGCTGCAAGTTACTGATGCAGTGAAGAGTTTATTACTGGATGTTAGTGGTTCGTTCTCTGAAATTCTGAGTAAGGGGAAGGAAATTCCAAACCAATTATGTAGCAGAGAAAAGGAGTAAAATTCATCAAAGAAACAAAGCCATGTAAATTAATCACTCAAATGATGATTTTTTTTTTTTCTCCACTCACGTGGACAGGACACTATGTGGCTAGAGGAAAAAAAATCCCAAAAAAAAGCTTTGTGTTTGGCTTCACAGCACAGACTGATTAAAGACCTTCTGCTGGGTTGTTAACCTTTTATTAGCATGAATCCAATAATAATAATATCACCACAAGTATATTTACTTTGCTGATGCCAGAGGGCCTTCAGGCAACTCAATAAAATGAGCTCAAATGAGCTTGATCATTAATAGGACAATGTGCTGAAATAAAACTGAGAGCAGAGATGAGCTAAAAGCCTAGGATCCTTCTCCAGTGCATGTAGGCTGATAGTGAGCCAGATAAAATGTCTGTCCTCTTTTAGCAGCAGCTTCAAAGCACTGTGTACATTGAACACAAGGAATATATTCGCTATTGGCATCTACAAAATAGGCATATCCATATATCCCATTCTTAGGCTTCTGAAGAGAAGATGGTAATCTGTTTCTGCTCAGAGTTCTCTGGCTCTGGGATTATCACAAAACCAAGCCCACAAAAGGCCAAAAAGAAGACCAGATGCAAAGCTGTGGAAGGCATCAGAAAGACTCCCAAGTTCTCAGATGGGTTTTGGTCAAACCTGTTTTCTCTTGCCTTTCCCTCTTAATCCAGCACAAAAGGAAACCTTTGGCATAGGATGCTTTTGAAGGCAATCCAGGTTCCTTAATGACATTGAGAGGTTTCTTCCAACAGCCCCAGAGACTGAAGGTGACCTGTTGTTACTATGGAACACAGAGAGCACATTTCCAGTTTCCATGTTCTCTCTTTTTCAGTCCTCAGTTGCTGCTGTTTACACTACATAACCCCTGAAAAAATACTGCTTAGGCATGGAGGAGGAGCTGCACAGACTGAATTCTCAAGCTGCATCTTGTTGGCATCTGCTACTACCGACAAATGAAAGAAATGTCTCAATCCTAACAGTTCGAGCAGGATGTGTCATTCTTTATGTACCTTTTCTGCTGTGTTTATTGGGATGTGCTCCCAGTGATCCATGTGGGTAACACAACCTCCTGCATAAGTCTGTATGCAGAAAGCTTATTCAGAAGTAAAGGAGGCAGAGGAGGCAGTCTGCATTTTCAGCAATAATAAAGAAGGGGAGAGGAAAGACATATTGGACAGTCAGACCCTCACAGAGCTGAGTGGAAAGAAGGAATAAGGACATTATTCCTGTAGAGATTTGGTTGTCTTAACCTTCACCTGCTGTGGATGTTCCCAGCTTGTCCTCCATTTCCCCTTGCCTTTTGGATCCCATCCCTATGCTCTGTGGGAAAGTGCTGGCAGCAGACAGCTGCTAGGGATCAGATCCAAGAAGTGGGTCCATGCTCAAAGCCAGATGTGTGGCAACAGAACATGGATGAGGTGGAGAAGAAGGAAGCTGGGAAGGATAACCTTGAACAGATGGAAGAGAAACAGCAAATGGAGCTGTTTGTCTCATGCCCACGACACAAGTAGTGGAAGAAGGGGAACCCTCTGAAGCTGAGCTCTGACACCAGGAAGAGCCTCCATTTGCTGCCTGGTTAGATGTGATGTCTGTCCAGTATGTGGATGGGCATTTCACTCAAACCCCTCATATTATATGTGTAAAAGGAGGGGGGAAGTGGGAGGTGTCTTTTCTTAAATGGCATTTTTCCAAAGCAGGAGAATACAAATCCATAAACATTCTCATGTGCTGCCACAGACAGAATTAGTAATTGGATCATGTCCCTGGTCCTGTAACACTGCAGTGTATGGAGCAGGGCAGAGGGACCACAGTGCAGAAGTGCTTATTCTGGACAGGCTGCTGGGGAATGTTGCTCAAACTCAAACACATTTGCCTTCACATTGGTTTTCAGAAGCTGTTTTTTGCAACATGTCAGGGCAGAAATCACTGCTAAAACATCCTCTCTGTAGATCCAGCTGGGGTGGAGGAGGTTAAACGGCCTTCATTTAGTACCAGGCTAATTATATGAGGTTGCTGTCACACAGAGAGCTTCCCAACACCAGGTTCAAAAAACAATAGAAGAGGGTTGTTTTGTTTTTTTTCAATAAGTGAATTGATTCCTAATTAAATCATGTGCAATTACAAAATGGCTGGTGAGACTTTTTTATTAATTTCTTCTTGGCTGCAAGAGTCTAAAGCTCCTAGCTCAAAAAGCACAAACTGTGCATGGAAGCACAGCACATGTAATTAGATTACAGATTAAAAGGGATTATATCAAACTGTGAGAACCAAATAAAAAGCTAAAATTTGGAAGAGTAAAAATAAATACAATATATAATAAATCTAAATACTAGTCGTGAAATGTTGACCATTTGAATACCACACAAATGCATGATGGAGAATTGCTACATGAGCTCTAGATGTAACAAGTCTGGGGCACATTATGCTTACACATATATATTAAGATGAAGCCAGGCTCTTTAGATAGTTATTTTAAGATACAAACACATGATGAAAAAGGGCAGACCTAAGGCTGACTTTTTTGGCATATTTCTAAACTACCTTAAGATTAGTGCTAAGTAGACAATGGCTCTTTTGCACAGGATGTTTTATTTTAGCAATAATCTCAAGTCTCTCCCACCCCTTCACCTCTCTGGATCTCTGGGAATGAGAGTGGTTCTCACAGGAGCGCTTTCCTGTGACCCAATTATCTAAACAAATTAAAAAACATAAAAGTGTCCCCACCTAAGTCATGTCATGCTAGCTCAGACTATTTCTTATCTTCCCTGAAAGAAGAAGCTAAAAATACACTTTGTTTATTTGGGAGTAATGATGAATGGACCATGGCTCCTGCTGTCAGGGTATAAGAAGCCACATCACAAATGAACTGAATATCACTTGCATAAATTCCTGTCTTCAGCATTCTCAGCAGAAAGTCTGTTGTGTTTAATTAATACAAGGTGTACTTCTTTTCCCCCAGACTCTATATGCATTTACCTATACAGAGGTAGGCCTCTGTGTTGTGAAACAAAAATTTCTGAGGGGAGGCCAGTTTTAGGGAAAAGTAACCTAAGTTCTTACAGCAGGTCATGGCAAGGGACACTGGTGTCAGTGTGTTGTACTCCATATCATTCAGTAGATGTACAGAAGGAAGGAAAGCTGGGGTTTTTTCAGGTTTGTTTGTTGGTTTGTTTTTTTCTCTGCCTAGTGAGTTATCTCCCTGCCTTGTTTGTTTATGAAGAACAGCTGAATTCCCTTTATCCCTATTTGCTCTTTACCCCACCCATTAGCTCTGACTCCTATTTGCAGTTAGTATCTCCAAACTTGAGAGGACAGACATGAAGACACGGTGTCCTCAGCATAGCACAGGGACATCAGCAGCTCTTTTGTCTGTGACACACAGAAAAGGTGCAGTAAAGTAGAATATTACTCAATTACTGCTGAAAATTTCAAGCTAAGATTTGATTCCATAAGATTTCGTATAATATTATTTGTCTCACAGAAAAATGAAATTAATTTCAAAGTCAATTCACAAGGAAGAGCATGAGTGTCAGGTGTCTAGAACTCTCCTCATGTCATCTAATCCATTGTTTATTTGGAAAGTGTGATATATTGTATTTGTTATTCCTTTTCAGATATTCTTTACTTTTGAAAACTGGCTGTCCAGGCAGGAAGGGGTTGCAACATCCTGTGACTCTGGGTTTGAGTTGGCATCATAGCCAATCCCTTGCTGGACTGTCAGTCAGACGTTGCCAGGTCATTATTCATAAAAATTGGGTTGAAAGGAACACAGACAGAAAATAGTCTGAGTTCTGAGGCTGCAGTTCTAAGTTCTGAAGGGGATTTATGGAGCTATTCTGCAGTGATCTAGAGATAAATACATTTGCTCATAACTTCATTAATTTCCCCCATTTTATAAAAAATCCTCCCCCTCACTGCAGAACAATTAGTTCTACAGCTTTCCCTGGAAACAAGCAACATCCAAATCAAGTATTTGTGTAACAACCAACCACTCTGAACTCCATCAGCTGCTTTACCCCACCTGCCTTTTTCATTTTCCCTACGGAAAGACTTTCCCATTAGCCAAAAGAAGGATTTTTCCCTTTCTTTTCATATGTCAGCATAAAGAATAAAGTGCAACAAGGAGGCTCTGTCATGTTAAAGGTCAGTTGCATAAGTTGTCTTAAATGGCAATTAAATGATTCTATGACAAACAGGATGCATTCAGAGCGCAGACATCAGCTTCGACCTTGGGACCTGTGAGAGTCTGGGAAAAAAAAACCATTTTGGGAAAATAAACATGACACCCAAAATTGTATTCATTTGCTGACGAATCAGCAGAGAAACTCTATCATTTTCCCCGTGTCTCTAGGGAAATGCAAAATGTAGTAACACTTTAATTTCTTGCTCAAAGAAACTGGCTGTCTTAAGATCAGCTGTTCACCATACAATGTTAGAAACAACCTGTTGAATTACTTAGTGCCAGCCTAAGTATTTCAGCAGTTTGAGGGTAGAAGAGTCATATTAAGATCACATCTGGTCAATGATACACAGCTTTGTGGTATAAGTCTGGGAAAGGCATGATGCATGACTACAGAGTGCTCTGTGAATGAGAGAAGAAAGAGCAACACTTCCTAGGAGGAAGCTTGCCCAGTTGCTGGACAGAAGCCTCACAAAGGAGTGTTCAGGCACACAAGACAGCCCCATGAAGAGAACTGGTCCAAGCGACAGCCTCTTGCAGGATACATTCACTACCCACCCCATCCAGTTGTCCATGTATCTCAACAGGAGGTTAATTAGCCCGGAGAGTTCATTTAATGCTGAACTTTTTTACTATACAGGTTTTTGCTGAAACCCGAGACCTTTGTGCTTAACCTGTGGTGAAGGTTAAGGTCTTAGTTTGGAAAGGGTGATAGGGTGGATACATAAGAACAAGGTGTCCTGGATATCTCATATTTTCAGCCTGGTAAAACAATGCACGAGGCAAAGCAAATATGATTTGGAGGACCCCAAAGAGGGCTTCAGTCAGACCAGAAATAAACTGATTAACAGCACAAATATGGAAAATGTCAAGTACAAGCCAAGTGTTTTTCTGACAAACAATGAGATGTTGATCTGCCTTTAAAACTCACTGGGCACAATATGATGAGGAAAGGAAGGAAGCAATAAAAATCCTCATGAAGGAGGATGGAAAAAACCTCCCATGTTCAGCAGACAGTTCCAGATCTGCAAGAGCTGGGGTGGATTCCAGTGAGAAGAAATGTAAGTAAAAAGTTTTTCTCTTGAGGGCCGTTTTCCTGAGAAAGTTTGTGAGATATATAGACAAATTGATTGGCAGTGGAAAGCAGGGAAATGCAATAGTTTGGTCTGGAATATGTCTCCCTGGGAGACACTTCTGAGTTTGGCATGAGAATGCAACAGAAAACAGTAAGGGCAAAGCAGGTTCAGTTGAGAAAAAAAAAAATAAAAAGGAAAAAAAATACAGAGAAAGAGTTCCTTGGTTTTAAATGTTCCTTCCTAAAAAATAAAAAAATGTTGAAGCAAATAAATAAAAAACCATTGCTTATGAACAGCAAGAAAAACTTGAGGACAGCTCAACACACTGGCCTGGGGAGTGCCAACACCTTGGGATGTAGCACAGCATAGTGCACTGAGAAAATAATCTCAGGGATGAGAGGGGGAGACTGAAATTACAGAGGGAAAGAGGCAATCCAGGCCTGGACTCTCCCCTCTGTCTCTCTTCTCCAAGTCTTTCCTTGCCAGTGAGAGGTGACTTTGGAAAATATGAAGAATGGGATAGGCAAGCAAAATTCACTTGGCAACCTCCAGTTTCAGGGGCTAGAAAAGAGAACTGAAGAGGATCCAGAGGCTGAGTTCCTGACCTCAAGGAGAATCCAGAGGGATATTTAAGCCACATTAATTCCAGCAGGCAGCGGGACATCCTGGCAGGAGATGCTGCAAGAAGGGAAAACTGAAGTGAAGGGAAATGCTCTTGTTTGAACTAGGGCTGATTAATGCCTTAGGAATCAAGGGTCTGCTCTCTTGTTTCACAGTGCTCAGTTATTCACAAGTCTGTCCATGGCAACAGGTGAAATAAAGGCAGTGCACCACAGACTCTAGGATACTTCAAGGAAAACCCAGACTTTGCATTAATCACTAATTCCAAAGTTGCAAGGAAAAATGTGTAAAAACTCTTCTGTATTCCCTTCCCTCAGGTCTCATTTTTTAGATCCCAGCTTGAGAACAGAAACAGAAAGCAAGCTTCTTTAGAAAAGAGATTTATCCTGTGTTTTTCACAGAAACATCACATTCCTCATTTGCCACCAGAGCTGGGAGACTCTGCATGCAAACCTCAGGCCTGAGTAGAACCAAGCCTGCAGATGATAACCATATCGTAGTGCATCAGACGCCACTTTGATCTTGACACCTGGCTCTGCACTTGAGCCCTTTGGCTGACTGGAGCATCCTGGCAGCAGCATGTGTACACCAGAGGCTCCACACCCTGGGGATCTCAGTCCACAGTCAAGATTCTGTATCACAGGAGTTCAGATTTTGCTTGGCATGAAAGAAGTAAGGACCCAGCAGGAACAAACACCATATTCACCTTTCTGTGGCACCATTCATCAAAAACACCCTAGAATGAATGTAAGACTCACTTTATTTTGTCTAGGGAGAAACAATGTTTATCTGCCCTAGACAGAAGCTGAAGAACTGGAGAAGAGCATAGCATCCTACTGGAACAGAACCGAGAGTTTGAGTCAGAAGAGTGTAAATCTGCAGAGCTGGAGCAGAGCCAAGACACTGGCATTTGCACCAGAGCTGCAATCAAATTACCAAAGAATTTCTAAAGACAAGAGCTGGTCAGGAGCTCAGATTTATATCTATCAACCCACAACAGCCTTGAATACCAGGCAAGGGTGTTGGCTGACAGTTGATTCAAGGAATAAAAATGCCACCTTTGGTTACATTGCCTATAGCAACCAGGCAATGCTCCCTGGGTCTCCCACCCAAACAGCGATCCAGTATTCTTCATGGGCTCTGACAGCATTAGAAGATCTGAGGATAAGGATAAAAGTCTTGCCTGAGTCATGTTGGTGAAGTGGCAGAGTTCTTGGTCCTAAACCCTGTCTGAAATCAGGCTGTCCAGAAAATAAAATTAAACATGTTTCAGGGATAAGGCTTTCTTCAGATCTGAGAGAGATTCTGCAGCCTCCAGACTAGATAAAAGTTCAGAATAGGAAATGGAAATACCTGTTTTAGTTATTTTCCGATCAGTAGTTTTGAACAGTATGTATTTCATAATGTCAAGTGTTAGCTTTGAAAACTATTATAATAGTTCAGCTTCACAGTTATAGGATAGGGAGGATTCAGAGGTAGAGACTATTAGTTCTGAGACAGCTACAAGATTGTCACTATTTTGTGGATACCTAAACATTCTCCTTGGGTGAATTAGTTAATAATCTCTAATTCATTAATGAATTTTAAGTGCCTAGTATCAGTGTCAGACAGAAAAACTCACCATACAGATGGGAAACTGAGGTAAGAGGCAAATCAAAGTAGCATTTTCAAGGGCTGCCTGAAAAAAGGAAAATATTTGGATTCATTTTGCAGAACAGCTCCTCTTAGTAGAGTTATTGCTCTCCTGTAAGATCTCACCCTGTGAGCCGTTGCACAGGGTGACATGGTGACAACGGCAGGACAAGAATTATCTCTCTTTAAGAGGGAGGGAGAGTGCTGTATTTACTGTATTTGCTGATACACATCAAGAGAAGTGCAGGGTGGGAAGAAAGAGAAAGAGGCAGCTTTGTTCTTGCAGCAGTTTGCTCAACAAAGCCCAGACTGTTTCAGTGATAGTGGATGGTGCATGTTTATTCTGAAAATTTATGGTTTAATTAATTTTGGGGTGAGATAGCGAACATGGTTCAGTGCCAGATCAGGTGAAATATGATCCTAGCATTTCAAGAATTTAAGCAGCTGAGGGGGCTGACTGAATGGCACCTGAAATCCAATAAAAGCCAGCACAATGGGAAGCCCTGGTATCTTAAAGGAAGATCTTTGGAGATTTTAAATACATCGAGCAGGGTGGCAGTGAGGAGGGGAGTGAGCTAGATTCATCCAGCAGCTACATTCATCATAATGCCTACTGAAAACATGCTGTATTTTTTTTCCCGTTGTTAGCAGTTCTGAAGCAGAGATCATGCTTCAGGGAAAAAACTTGGAAAAGCACAAAACCCATAGAGCAGAAAAGCCACCAAAACTGTAAACTGCAGCACAAAGTGTTTAAGGGAAAAAAAAAACCCAACAAGATTTGAAGCTCCTTTTTATTTGCTTTCCAGTTTGAGGAGCAGTCATATACAATCATTGTTCACAATGTTCTTTCTTCTGCGCAGAAGGACAGGAAGGCTGGGAACATAACTCTGGCTTTTCTTTTTAAAATATGGATTTATACTTTTAAATGCCAGACCTTCACTCAGGGAATACCAGAATCCAGAGGTTTACCCAACTATAGACAGGCTGATTCTCACATTCCTTGCGCAAGTAACATTGTATATTTTGTGTGTGAACATGGAAATATTTCACAGCTGAAGTACTCCGTTTCCACAGTTCAATTGGATCATCCATAGTACTAGCTGTACATCTTCTCCAGAACAAGGAAGTGATGTTTTTCACTGTTTATTGATGATGAACCATGTCACAGGAAACAGAGGATTTGAAGAGCAAAATTAAAGACCATAGCCTACATCTCCTGTGGTGTAAGATACTGCTCTAAATACAGCCCAGCTCTTCCACTTGACAGAGCACGAGGAACCTGCAGGGATGGTACTGACACAGCAGTGACATCCCTGAGTCAAGACCCCCAGCTTTTGTAGTGTGAACATAGAGGAGCCAAGAGCAGGACTTTTAATCTCCTTCCAGAAATGCTCAGCTCTCCAGAGGAAAGTGGGAGGAAATTAAGAGAATAGCTTAGAGCATCTCCCTTTATGCTGGAAGGGAATGTATGGATCACTTAGGCCAGCCTCAGTATCTCATCTCATCTCATCTCATCTCATCTCATCTCATCTCATCTCATCTCATCTCATCTCATCTCATCTCATCTCATCTCATCTCATCTCATCTCATCTCATCTCATCTCATCTCACTTGCACCCTGCTGCCTTCATTTTTATAACCACCTACTCTCACAGAAGCATGCACTGTAGTAAGGCATCCCAATCCTGTCCTATAGGGAAAGCTGATTTCTGTAGATGCCGTGACTGTCTGAGATGCCTCAGCTTTAGCTGGCAGACTCAGAGCAGGGATGTAAGAACTTGGTCTCTGGAGAGTCCTTTCTGTTATCCACACAGCTTGTCCCAGCTAATGACCCGCAGTATTTGGCAAAGGGGGGGGAAATGTAAATAAAAAAATATTTCCTTTCCCATCTCTTTGTGGATTTTCCCATAAATGAGTTAAGTTACAGCTTCTGCTGCATCACAAATGTACCTCTTCATTTTAGTGTCTGGTTTTGACCTTTGCTCACGGCATTCAGTCTCCCATGCACACCCTGCTTACTCTCTTTTTGTAATTTATGACACACACTGTACACCCATTTCCTTCTGCTCTTAACTGTCCTGCGTGTGTTCTTGTTATCTCAGCTGCTCGATAGATTTGCCATATTCTAGCCAGCTTCCAAGTCTGTTCTCATAACAGCCTTTCCTCTGGACAGTATTCCACTATTTATGAGGGCCAATCTGTGAATTCATAGGGCTTGCTGTGACTTCTCAGCCTGTCTTACAGCCTTCCCTCTTAAACAATGGGGTGTGGTATTCATACAGTATTTGGGCCTTATTTGACTTTCACGGTGTACAGGATTCATACACTTTTTGAGGATGTCAATCAGATGTCAGTGTTGACCCTTTCCAAACTGAGAATCAGCACTGAACATGACCTTTCCTCAGAGGTCTGGTCCTCCGCTGGAGAGAGGTAACATTTGGCTTTCTTTGGTTAACATTTCTCCTATTACTTGGGGTTATAAATGGGAACACTGCAGAAAATGCAGACTCTAGTCAGCCTGTGAATCTTAAGTGAGATTTTATTTCTCCTCCATGTTGGCTTTGTGGAAAACCATCACAACGCTCCAATTATTTCTACTGAACTTCAGTTTCTTACTCTTCCATCAAATTCTTCCTTTGCTTCCTTCAGCCAACAAACACCTCAGACTACTTCTTTCCCCATGGAAAAGACAGGACATGAAGGAGCTCCTGCTGGAGGGCTGGGGTGCAGGTTAAAGGGTAGCCAGAAGAGATGTGGGGACACAAGGCTGCTGTGTGAGGAGAGGTAATGCAAGGTGGTTAGCTAATAATTTCAGCATGTCAAAAGCAGCTCTTAGCAGAGCAGAACAGAATGGGCTGTAGTTAGGAGGTGGGTTCTGCAGTGATACCTCATGTTGGCTTGTTTAACAGCAACAAAGCTGGAGAAAGTGGTAGTCCACAAATGGACTTCTGAGAATCCCATTTCCTCTTTTCCCTTTGTTTTATGTCTCCTGGTAACATAACTGTTTTAGTCTGAGTTCTTCACTGACCAACTTCCAATTACAAGTCTTGTGAAGAATTCAAAGGATCTGATGAAGGAAGAAAAACCCCCTCTTTTTGCTACTGGCCCCAGAAATCCCAGCCTTCTCTCATGGTCTCCTTCTTTCTCTACCTGCAGATGAGACTCTGTGTTACACATCTGCCTTTTTACAACTGGCCAGGAAAGAATGAGGATCTGCACAACGGTTGTGTAATTCTGTCCTTGTTTATCCAGATGGCCTTTTCCTCTTAGGACAGGATCCATTTCCTGGGATGCATCACCTGACTCTTTCTTCTCAGGTCATTTCTCTGAGCATCTGGACAGCTGTCTCACATTTCTGATGTCTTTTGATATACAACTGAAGTTGACTGCAAGCTTGGAGGTGCAGGGGAGCAGTGAGAGAGGAAGAGGAGGGGACTCCCAGAAGCAAATCACGGTGTGAATATGTCTCCACTTCAACCATAGGTGTAACTACAGAGTGGTACCCGAGGGAGCTTTGATCTTTCTGCCTTAAGTCCCTAGATGAACAAAGTGATATTGATATCAGTTGATAAATGGCTGAGCACATAAGGTGGGCTGAAGCAGAGAATGGTGAAGAGCAAACTACTGTAGCCTGCTACTGCCTTGTAGCAGTGCCCAGATATCCCAAGCTTCCTTCAAGCTTCTGGCCACATCCCTTCTAATGCAACTGAGCAGGCAATTGGCCCTATTTGCAGTGGTGGTGCACTGCTGGCACATCTTCAACCAAGGACACATCCTAACCCCCAAAGTCCTTTTGGGGAAGGCTGCTGCTCAGCCAGTTGCTTTCCAGATAATATCAATGTGTGGGGTTACTCTGCTGTATGGGTATTTCTCCTTCCTTAGTCTTATAAGGTTTTTTTTCAGTTCAGCCCTCAAATTTCTCCCTCTTACCCAAAAGTTCTCTGATATGAAACATCAATCATTCCCCCTAATTCGGTATCATCTGAAAATATGATGGGGATACATTCTGTATTATCATGCAGAGGAAAATATTGACCACAGTACGGATTCCAGGGATGCTCCTTCAGTTACCAGCCAAAACTGGAGGACACCAAGATATTGAATGTTCTTCTTTGAATTCAGCACTCCAGGTATTTTTTATCCTAAGAGCTTGACCAGCTAGCTCATACTTCATGGCAACTATTTCACTGACCTTAAGCACTGTGCAATCAATGGATAAGTTATTCTTCTTGTAAATGTTTGGCACAAATAGAAAGATTATTTCAAATTCATGAATACAGAATTTATTAACTCAGGACTATTTTTGGAGGCAAATCAAAGTGGAGAAGAGAATATATGTCAATACTCAAAGAGAGCATCACTTCCCTGCTGGAATAAGCTAGAAAGGTATCTGTCTGGTGGGTTTCTTATTGGGAGTCCTTCCTTTAGTCTCATTATTTTTCTAAGAAATAAATAAAATCACATATAAACTGATGCACATCCCACCACTACTAAGTTTATTGCTTACCTTCTCTTACCAATGGCTCAGGGCCATGTTTTCTGTTGGCTTTCAAGCCATAAAGTAATTTGGAAAAAGCTGTTCTGATTGGCAAGGTGGTCATGGACTGGAATTTACAGGTGCCTTCATATTTGCTCACTCGGAGAAGACTTCTTACCTTTACATAAATGTAATATTTGACTATATATTCATTTGTTACAGTTAGTTTTAGTCAGGGCAGGGAAATCCAAGATGACTCACAGATCTTCTGACTTAAAAATCTTAGAGAAAACCCCATTGCAAGCAAAGTTGTGTGATCAAAAAATCACTCTCTGCAGAAGCTGTAGACTAGATCACCAAACCTTCTACTGCATGGGTGGTCACTGCTCCCACTAAAGCCATATGGTGATAAAAAGACCACCCCAGAAATAAGATGTTAGCTTCTCACCATAAACTCACATTTCCTCCAGCTTCTTATTGCACAGGGAGAGGAAGAAATGGATTCAGTATCTTGTGTTTGGACCACAAAGCAACACACAGCACACTGTTGGTGAGCCAGGAGACTGCATCCAGGCCTTGCTTCAAGATTAAAACCAGACAAATGTCAGAAATAATGGAGCCTATACCTGTGCAGCCTCTCAGGGACGAGCTCATGTTCTGGTTCCAGTTTGCAGAGCCAAGTACCTGGAACCAGTTTCATCTGCAGGGGCAGAGCACAGATGGAAACCAGCCCTTCCTGCCCCGTACCCAAATTTTCTCATCCAGACAGCTCCAGGCTAGAGCCAAAGGAGCAGCTATCATGTGGGCAGTGCAGACAGTCAGCAAGTTAAGCTCTCATTTAAATTGCTAGTCTCATCCACTCAAGAGATTACAGCCAAAGCCAAAATCCTCCGTGATATTTTTGCCAAGGTTGAAGGAAATCAATAGGCTGTAGTATAGGCTTACACATGGAGACATATAAAGTTTGCTTGGATGCATGGTTCCCAAATTAAACAGGGGAAACAAACAGGTCTCTGTTGCAAGCCTGAAAGATGTTTGCAACATGTTCTGTAGCTGTCAAATTGCCCAGGAGCAGCAGTCTCTTGGCCTGATCTTTGCCATCCTCTTCTTCTCAGGGAAGGCAGAACTGATAAATGTGTCCTGCTTTGGACTGCTTGTCCCTATATTGCAGAAAGGACAGCTCTTGCAGCCTGGCCCTAACTCCTTCTCTTCCAGATAGGAATGAAGCTGGTCTTCTGGGCTCAAGTAAGATTTCATAGGTTTTCATGGTGGTGGTGAAGGGAAATTGGGGCATCCTTCTTTCTATGGAGCCATAGCAAATGTAGATGCTTTCTACCACAGGAGAAACCCAGCCCATGGCAGGCAGTTTAGGATTGTAAAACAAATTAATTATGCTTTCACAGGAGAACAGAAGCAGACAGTAAACTCCTTCTTACCAGGAGGAAAACTGCAATAACAATAATTTCCTGTTGACAGTTGGAGGGGGAAAAAAAAGAAAAGAAAAAAGCCAAAAGCAAATAAATCCCTCAAAATTAACCCCCTCAAAGAAATAGAGAGGAAGAAGAGGAAAAACCTGTTACTTTTTGCAGCTTCCCACTCAGAAAAGGAGCTGATATATTAAAATTGGCAACATTTCAGTGTCCCCTTAAAAGGCTACATTATCATATCAGGCTAGGGAAAAATGTAAAAGGCTATGTGGAACAGCACCCTCTGGTGAATCCTGTCACAAAAGTATCCATGTCTCTATAGATGGAAAACAGGATATTGCTGCAAACCACCCCAGAATAAGACCATAAGTGTAGGTGACACTTTGGAGATGGGGGGAATAGAAAAGTAGAAACACCCCTGTATAGAAAGAAAGAGCACAGAGTCATTTGATCCTGCCGAGAATCCCCACTCCTGTGAAACAGCTGTTGAGGCATCTCCTATTCAAACCACTCAGTCTTCTGCCATGAAGAGAGAGGATATGCTAATATTTCCAAATAACTGGCTCATTCCCTCTTTCCTTCTTGGCCCTTTGCTTCCCAGCCCTTGAACTTAAGAGACTACCCAGGTAGAGGGAGGAGAGCATGCAGCATGATGCATTCAGCTGGAGAATCCTTTCCACAGACTGAGACATTGCTGGAATTACCCAGAGCTAATTTAAGCTCTGGTGAATGCAAAGTGTGTGCCAGCAGGCGAAGAGCTCATGGAGTTTGCCACCCAAGGTGGATTAAACCAGCTTGGAAAGTTTCACGAGAGAAAGCATTTCTTTGAGGCAGGATGAGTGGCTGGCTGGTAATTCAACCACAAGAAGATCTGGCCTCTATGCAAGTCTGCAAATAATACATACGCTTACTCGTGCATTTCCATCTCCGAGAGGAGAAGCAAGTGGAGAATGAGGGCAGCTTAGTGCAGGAACAACATTTCCAGAAGCAGAAAAATGTTCTGACTGCATACCCATATCCTGCACTTTGAAAATGTATTTTAAGGCCACCAAAAATGTGTAGTATGGGAAACGGAAACCAGCCCAATCCCTCGTTTACAGAACCTCTCCCAGTGGCTTCTGCTGAGGCATCATTTCAAGAAGCAACAGGAGAGTCAGCCTGCAAATGCAGGCCTGTTCTGCCATTGCTGGGTTATTGTCACAGTGCTTGACTTGGCCACTCCATGCCCCTTGCAGGCTGTACCAGGGCCCTGCCCATCTCCTGCCACACAGAGCAGTAGCACACTGCTGAGACTACTCATGATAGGGGCACAAGGACACACATTAGGCCAAGAAGCCTGAATTTGAACTTTGTTTTGCTGGGCCTTTTGCTGTGCAGTATGTATGATCGGTAAATCCACAGGCTCAGTTGTGCCCTTAATCCCTGTTGCTGACATGTCTTTAGAGCCCAGGCTTTGACACCAACACTCTTGAAATTTTCTTGGTTTTTTTCTGCCCACTGCTGCTTCTGGAATTTCTCCTCAGCCCAGATAAATTTTCTCTGCATGAAGACAACTGCTTAGGACAGCAGGACAGCAAAAGATAGCACTTACCGTAGTAGATAATAACCTGGTGTCTCAGAGAGGTGGGTATCTTAGTGGCTAACAGATCAAGATTTGGATCTGACAAACTGGGTCTCCTGATAGATGCAAGGTGTACAGGGAGAGACATTCATGAGTAGTGGCACCAGGAGAGTCAAAGAGTGGAAATTCCGAGTGATCTGGTTCCTGCCTCCTCTTCTGCCAGCCTTCAGCTGGAGCACAGCAGGCAGCTCACACTGTGTGTCGGGTACTCTCCTGGAGCAGCGTAAGCGGTGGTCTTTCAGGGACCCTTCCTCCTCAAATTTCTTCTGCTCCTGAAACTATGTGGTTTTCCCAGGTCTGTAGTCCTTTTACTTCCTCTGAGGATAGGCTTAGTCTTTTTTGTTCTGAAGGAGACAGAAGGGTCAGTAGCCACAATAGATACTTCAGAGGAAGACACCACAACTTATCTATGAGAGAAATTTATTTCCAGTCCAAAGGAAAAGGGAGAAGACAAGGGATGTTTTTTATTTTGGGGGGCTTTCATAGACTATATCAGTGAAAATCAGAAGGTCATTTGTTGTGAGCACTGGGCACACTGAGAAGGTCCTCCCACTATAAGTTAGAACCAAATGGCAAACAAGTTCAGAAGGAAAAAGTCTTATGCAGAGCCCTCCAGGAGGTCAGGGAAAGAAGCAGAAAAAGCAGCTTGCTTCCTTGATTTTGAGTGTGATTTATCTCAGAGGTCATCTCTTCCATAATATCTCATTTTTCCCCAATGCATATTCCTAACTGTAAATGTTTCTGTTACTTGCTGAAAGATTCATGCTTTCTCAAAAGCTTGTTGTGCTTGGCAAAAAATATCTAATGGCAGAAAACTCATCACTTACTCCTGATTGCTGTAAAAGCTGCCTGTGTGTGTACATCTGTCAACAGAGTCAAGGAACAAGCAGCACATTCAATTTACCACTTTTTTTTCAGTTTCTCCTCACAAACAGATCTTCCAGATCAGATCATATTGCCATCTTTTTCCAGTCTCTGTCTTTCAAAACATGAGAGGAGGCATATTAGTAACATATTGCTCAGCTTCAGTGGCAGGGGGGGGCTGGAACTAGATGATCTTTAAGGTCCCTCCCAACCCAAACCATTATGTGATTCAATGGTTTTCCTTGATTCATTGTACAGGACACCAAGTAGAGCCACAGGAGTTCACTTATTTGATTTTAGCATTTTCCTTCCTTATACCTACAGAAGGAGTAGGTGTGTTCAACTGAGATACCTACAACGATGCTAATGTGGTTTGCAAAATCCTGTGGTTGACTTGATAACTGTTGTCTATTCAACTAAGTACACGGGTGAGCCATTCAGAAGCGCCGAAGGGTAGATAATATGGAGACTAAATTTGTTCTTTGAAGAGACTGACTGCATCTGTGAGGAGAGCACTAGCTGATGCCAAACCCCTCCCATACTCAACAAAGAAAGCTCTCCACTGAGCTGTATCTAAAAGTAGGTGGTATACACCACTAACAAAGCTTCTCTCATCTCCTGCTAACTCCAGCCAGCTGCCAGATGAGCCCAGCTGAAAGGAAGGCTTGCTCTCTAACTTCTCCTGCTTGTATAGATTCCCCAGTTGCCTAGCCTCACCTCCCTCACCTCCCTGTTCCCCTCTGGTTTTAATCAGCCTACCATTTAAATCACCTGGGATGTAATTTACCAGGAAAGTCCACTAGAAAGTTCATTACAGAGAGAAATTCCCTATCTCAAATTTTCATCTTACCGAATCACAGTGCTGAACCTCCAACCAAATGTCCTTCCAGCTACAGAACTGCTTGTCCTGGGAAACTATGAGCCTGAGGTTTGGGCTAACAGCACTTTCCCAAGTGGGAGAAACCCTTTGTCCTAGATGAAATGAGACATGATCAATGATTACGTGTTCCAGCTTTCAGTGGAGTAATTCATAGGCACAGAGATCCAATTCAATCTGAGAACCAAAGTGAAAAGCTCCACTATAAATCAATAGAAAGTTAACTAGTGCTCTGCATTTTGCACAGCACAATTTTTAACTGAACACTTGAGTATTTACTATTCCAAACCAGCTACATCCTTTTAGGTTTAGAATTTCCAACAGAGGGGCAGAGTTTGTAAACTTTTCTACCGTATTTTAACTCATGAAGGGGGAAGCTGAGGGACGAAGAGGGGAGAAATAGATCTAGGAACAGATCTCTACTAGCGTGTTACTCAGCATACAAGTTATCAGACAATGTTCTTTCCTCTATTTGTTTTTCTTTAGGTAAAATAAAATATTTTTTACAAGTAATCAATGGGAGGGAAAAACTAAACCCCAAACCTAAGAAGGCACAGCCTCAAACTCCACCATGTTACAATAACTAGGATGGTTCCTTCCACCAAGTAAGGGTTTTATTGAAACTGGCATAACTCTGCTGGTGCTGTGCAGGAGGAGCCTTTTTCTGTGCCATTTGCCTCCATTTGGTAGGAGCGAATTACGTCAGTGTCAGTCACCCACATCCATTTCCATACTCCACACAGCAGAGCTACATGCCATTTTCTTCCTTATGATTATGCTTTATTATTCCTATTACATCAGTGCCTGGAGGCCTTGGGATAGACCAGGTCTCTATTATATTCATTGCTCAATTTACACAATGACATACAATCATGGCAGCAAAGAAGTTCCTGGAGCACTGTATGCTGTGAGCTGGAAAGGCATTTGAGGTAATAAAAAAAGGAAGGTAATGATAACATGTTCTCAATGAAAGTACAGTGAAATCATTGTAAATTCCATGATGGCTAGGTGATTTAGCTGCAATGGTGCATCACTGCAGAGAGCAACCTGGATGTAAGTGTCATAAAGCTTGGTACAGCATCAAACTCACGCGCAATGAAGTTATAGAGCCAGAGTGTTCGGGTAGATCTTCTCTAGGCCTTTCCTTCTCCTTCCAAGGCTTTTCTTCATCAACTGCTTATTGTGAACTGTGTTTGAACATAATAGATGTGCTAGAGGTGGGACACTACAGGGTTAGGAAAAAGTTTGTTGTAAATTTTTCCTCTTCTTTTCTGTTTTTGTTTTTTTGGTTTTGGTTTCTTTGGTTTTTTTAGGTTTGTATTTATTTTTTTTTTGTTTTATTGTTGGGTTGGTTTCTTTTTTTTAATTATATTTCTTTTATTGTTTGTTTGGCTTTTTTACTTTTTAAAATTTTTTTGGTCTTCTGTGTTTCCTGGCTCTTGTGCTCTTGTGCTCTTGTGTCTTGAAATCACACCCTTGATGTAACTTCATTGCGGTTCATTTTTCTTGTGGTCTAATTAAATCTGGCTCCAGACAGAGTTGTGTGTTAGCAACAACAGAAGGAGGAGGTAGGAATCCAGAGATCTAGGAATCAGCAGGAATGTCATGGCCTGAAAAGTTAAAAATCAAAGGGGAGGGAGTCCAGGGAAAATGAAGGAAGAAAATATGAGTAGATAAATTCCTTAACCAGTCTAAAGTCATTTGAGTTGCTTATCAGAGTATTGATAACCCAGGGCAGATTTGGGTGTGGTGGAGGAATGTGAATTCCTCTAGCCTGGAACACAACAGCTGTACACAAGATCCCAGATGAATCCTTGCCATAATGTCTTTGACGTTAACAGAATTACATCAAAGATGTAGATCCCAAGGGGTGGAAATCAAATTAAGGGCTTATGAAATGAAGGCTTGGTTAGCAGTGGAGAGGGGGGGAGGGTCCAAAAGGGTGAATTTGAGGTCCATCTCAAGTACTGAGTCTTTCTAAAGTGGTGCAGTGGTAGTTTAAGCAGCTGCTGAGAAGAAGGGAAAGATCATTCTAAGACAAAGCCTCTAGATGATTTTGGACCCTGGTACATAATCCTCTTGTTGCTGGCTGTGAAATTTCCAAACCCCATCTCTAGAGTGTTGTAAAAAGCTCATTATTTGGAAGAATTTTAATGCAGAAAATGGTTTTCTTTGTCATGAATAATTCTACTTCATTAAGTCTTTTTGATTTATTAAATGTTCAGAGCTTTTCTCCTGTGTCAGTGACCAGCTGCCTTCCAAAAACTGGACTCTTACATGAACATAGCATTTAGATACAATAAAGCAGGACAGAGGGAGAAAAGCAGTGTATTATGTTGTTTGTATGGCTGAATCTCTTTGAACCAAGAGCTGGTTATTCAAGATATTATTAAGTTATTAAGATGTAAATCCATGTATCAGCTGCTGTTGGACATGCCTGCATTATGAAGACACCCATGTGCAGTTCTCCTAGCATGGTGCAACCTTTATTGATTTGAGAGATATAGGACCCATCATGGCTAAGAGCAGAGAAATCAAAAAGTCTCTGTTTCCTTCCCTGTGGTGAAAATAGGATGATGAATTGACTAAAATGCTGAAGTGGTGACTGAGACACTTGTTTCTGTGCAATTCTCTGTCTTCAGTGTCTGATAGTGGTAAGGACTCCAATGGGACATTTTCCACATGGGTGAACATTTCTCCTTCTCCATGCCTATCATTATTAATATATATTTATATCCCATTAGCTTCTAGGTGAGCTATTACAAGAAGATATAAAAAGGTAGTTATCACAGGGTCTGACCATCAAACAACCTTCAATCCCTGATTCTACATCCTGTCTCAGAGAGTGGAAGGAAAAGAGAGTGAAAAAGTCTATCTGAGTGATCTGTTCCTTAGGATCTCCTCTCAGATACACAGCTGGTAGTTCAGGGATTTCCTGGGCTACATTTTGAGATTGTTGACTACAGCACTTGTTTTCCACGGGTATCTCTTCTATCAGCCAGGGGAGTAACACCACAGTTGTAAAAACATGGTAATTTCTTGGTCTGTGTTGTTACCAGTGATCCTGCAATGTCTATCACAGATACTTGGTACTTGTAGAGGAAACTCATCTCAGCCTGAATATCTAAAACTTAGCTTTCTACAGCAGAGCTAGACACCTTAGACTGCCTTTACAAGGTAGGAGGGAGGAGGTGAAAGGTGGGGACAGAAATGGGTATCTTCAGCCTTTCACCTGTGTCTGAGACACATAGCCCAAGATGAGATTTATTGCTCCCTGAGGGTACATATCTATCTCTATAGACAATAAATGGAGGCTAGAATCTTACAGTCAGCCTTTAAAGGCTGTGCCAGTGAAGCCAAGTTGTTCAGCACTAAAGAAAATAGATATTTCTTCACCATGCTGAGCTAAGCCATCTTCACCGCCACGGGTTGCTTACCTAGCTTCAAACCCTTACTAGAAAGATTTTAGGAATAAAATATTTTTCTCTGAAACATCACCTTTGACTCAGCAAGAGCCACAGAGGACTTGAGTCAAGAAGGGTGCTCTGAGGAAGGTTCAAGACATGTTTGTGGTGTTCTTAATGTCCCTTGAAATCTCCTGGTTATGGACGCCAACACAGCTGAACTTGTGGTCTAACCCAGACACTAGTGTTCCTTTGCTCATACCTGGAAGGTTAAGGAGGGACACATGGATTCTGTCCCATAGGTCTTAGCAGGAATGACTTCCTGATCAATTCCAATGTATTAAAAAATGGGTTTCTTTTCTAACTTTGTAGGAAAAAAGCAGACATAATTTTGCATGTAGTAGTCTACTGTATGATTTTATTCTTTTTTTCTTTTTTTTTTTTTTAAGAGGGTAGGACAGGAGGAATGAAAAGACTTTCGTCTAACTGTTTTCTGAAAAAACCAACCAAACAAGAAAAAGTAGAAAAAAAGAAAATCAGCCAACTGCTCTGAATTCTGGGAATTCCAGAGCTACTGTCTTAGATCTTGGATTGGGAAAATGTGGGGAATCCCTGCCATTCAGGAAAATCCCTCACTTCAAAGCTGTTTCCTGGTGCCACTGAGGATGCCTGGAATATTAGAGCTGCCAAGAGCTCAGCTGCTTCCTGGCAAAATATTCATGAGGCCAGGGAGATAGGAGTATTTTCACCAGCAAGGCTTCTGGCTACTCAGAGGACTTCTCTTCAAGTAAGACACTCCCAGAATATTCTCAACTTTGGAACATTGTCTTCTTCCCTGCCCCAGAGGTCACAGGTACACTGGAGAAGACAGGCAAACAGCAGGAGGAAAGATGAGTCCCAGGAAAGGGGAGAAACTTGCCTAGGGTTACGTGTGTCAGGATTTAAGTCAGGAGTAGAACCCTGCCCAGCTGAGTCTGAATACAGCACCTAGTCCACCATCCCTCCCCACTCCATCAAAACAGCCCTGTTGGTGGACTTAAGGCAAAAAGGGGCAAGAGCTCCCTTTTGAAAACACTTCAGGTCCCAACACTTTTTGTTGGTTCTCTGTTTTTAAGATATATTTTATTATCACTGTTCTTCCACCACTGTTTTCCTTTATTTTTTCCATGCCACCTTGCATGACTCCATTCACTGAGGCAGTCTCCAAACCTTTCCTCTAACATTAGCACATAAAATGATTTCCCTTGTGAGGTAGTTGGGAACACTGAGTTATTCTAGCTTAAAAAAAAAAAAAAAAAAANGGAACTGCATGGATTTTTTTTTTCCTTCCTTTTGTTGTTTTCTTCCACTTGGGCTGGTTAGTTCTGCTGACATTGAATTGTCCAGTGTTTACTTTTTTAGTGGAAAATTGGTTGTCTGCTCTTCATCAGCATCAGTTTGGAATCCATCACTCTTGATGCCCTGGATCCTCAGCCATAACAGCAACAGGTTTGTTCTGATGATGCTTACACCTTGCAGTGCAGTCTGGCACTGGAGCTACACAAGGCTTGTTGGGAGATGCAAAATATCATGATGGGTGTTAGGCAGCATTGTGCCGAGTTGAAGCAACAAGTGTTAGAAGATGTCCAGAAGAATAAACTCCTTCACAGTCAGAATTGACAGCTCTTAGGAAAATAGAAGGATAAAGTCTAATCCAGACTACTAACTGTTGCCTTTGTAATGAGATATGAAAATCATTAAAAACAATTTTGCATCCTCGGAAGTCATTTGTGTTCCAGAAGGGAAAAGGGAATGTAAAGTTTTTTTACTAGGCAAAGGACTGACATCTTGGATATAAGATTCTCTTCATATGCAAGGTAGTGGCTCAGCCATGTTTCACTGAGAATTTTTCTTAGGCTACTAAGAAGGGAAGTAATGGGAAGGGACCGTTCAGGCTCAGTAGAATGTTAATTTTGGCTTCCATATTGAGATGGCCTCCTACCTTGGGTCAATGTCTTCAGAGCTGTCATTGCTTAAGTTTTTTACTTGATTTTCTGGACATGTCTTTATTACCTGCTAACAGTGGCCTCAAGACTGTGCTTGCCTCCTGCCCACATGCTAAGGCTTTGGCTATGGCCTCTTGCATAGCTGGAGATCATCCTTCCAGGTAGGTTTGACTCTGCCAGATGGATAGAACAGGACTCTGCCTGCCCGCGGAGGCGGTCTGCAGGCAGGCTAGAGGCATCTGTGAGGCAGCCCAGGGCTCAGGGCATGGGAGGGACTCAGAGCAGAAACTGTGGCCAGTTTCTCTCTTCAGGGGCTGAGAGGCCTGAAAAGGTGATGATTTTGTCCCAGAGTGAGAGTGGCATTTGTGCAAAGTAATAAAAACTTGTGGAGTGTCTCTTACCAGAGAGTTTGCTTGTCAGAACATTCCTGAGAAACGTAATAGCTTTTATAAAATAGTGGTCCAGACCACAAACTGTTAAAGTGATGTAGTTGAGGGACCATCTTTAAAAGGTCAGCTTCCCAATGAACTCAAGGTGGAGGAAAAGACAGGTTCCTCTGTTTCTGAAAGTCACACTCCCCTTCATCTTTTACCTTGAGTGCAAATGGGCTCATGATCTTTCAGCTTGAAAACTCTCCTCGTTTCTTTCTTTACAGCACACCTGAAGCCAGAACAACATTTTGGTCTAAGTTGCTGGTATCTTTTGGCAACAAAGCACAGCACTGTGGAGGTGAAGGAATGTTGGCCTTTTTCTGCACCTAGCTGAGATAAATCACCTATTTCTTGAGGAAACCAGTGTCTCATTGCAAAATTTTGTGCGTTATATGAATACAAAAACCTTTTTGAGGAAAAAAATGTTTATCTTAGTGCAAAGGTACTGCATTTAACTCAGTTCATCCCATATCTTAGAGACTGTGAAATAAATATTAAAGGTGTAATTCTAGCAGCCTTGACACGATTTTTAGCATTCATACCTTGTCCAGCATCTTCATTGCACTGTGAAATATACCCTTCACAAATTTCTCAAATAACTACATGTTTCCTGTGCACTCAAAGTGATCTCCTCTGGCAGTTCACTGTTTGAGAATTAAAAAAAAAAATCCATCTGGGATTTTGAAAATACATCATGCCATCTCTGGAGACTGCCTGCAATCTCTGTATTCCTCTGACCATTTTTGATTCTACAAATTAGAAACTCCTATATTAGGATGTTCAGATCTTTTCAGATCAGCTAACTCAGTAATATCATAAATTTAGAATAGAAGGTGAGAGTTTTCCCTTCTTGTTCAGCAAAAGCTCAACATCTCTCCAAGGCACTGGCCATGAACCTGCTGATTCAGAGAACCCTGTAAAATGGAAAGGTAAAGCAAGTTTATTTATCTGATGGTACAAAGGGATGTCTTAATTTAGGGAAGGTCAGGTGAGTATCTCTTGGCCAGTTCCACATTGTGAAGATAACTATATGTAGTGTCCCACCTTTGCATGGGTTGGGATGAACAGTGGCTGCCAGGAAGTGTGCAAAGTCCAGCAGCCTCTGTGGCCAAAAGGATGAGGATTAACACCTGAAGGACAGGTCCACTGGTGGCTTCCAAGTGTGATAATCTGATCAGAGCTTCCCATTGCTGAGGAACAGATGTCCAGAGGAAACAGAGAAGAGTTTCCCTCTATGTGCTACATTTCCTGGAGTCCTGAAATAATATTTACCTTAGGCTTCTTGTAGGTAGGGTTCTGGACTGACTGAACAAAATGCTCTTTTGTACACCAACTTTGTCCTTTTCTGCACCTAAACACAGCTTGGCCTTTGGAGCTGTGACATGTACTACCACCTCTAGGTGCTCAGTGTGGCCTTCCAAAGCAGGTATTGATGTTCTGCTCCTGGAATGATTGGATTATCCAGAGACAGCAGAAAGCCTTTTCCAATTCTTCCGTATTTCTTTATCTTTTTAGTTTGCAGTTTGTCTTTGGCCATGTAAAGGGTGGTGTTCTAAGAAATCCATGAAGGCAGTAAAAGCATAAATACTTCTGTCAATGTGCCTGCTCCCCATAAAGCAATATCCACACATACTCCTGTTGTAGCTAATTCCCAATATATTGTTCAATGCTGGCAGAACCAAATCCCTCTAAGGATATAGAGTGAATTGTGACAGTAGTCCAGATTTATGCTCCTTTATTACTTACAGCCAATAGGGCATATGGCCACATTTGCCATACTTGCGGAAATATCTCCAAAGCTTGCACTGGGCCAAGCCATCCAAGGTTGACTTAGTTGTTTTTTTTCCTTCCTCCTTCCTCACTCAAGAATCACTCCCAATGACTTCAAGAGAAGAGCTTCCCATTGTTCCTGATTTTAATTAATCAAGCTAAAATCAGATACAGACCTAAGGCAGTTTCCCCACTTATAGAAGGAGCAAAAGCTAAGTAAATAGATAAGAATTTCTATGTTGATTTGCGCTAATTTCCAGTTTATTTGCATCCACTACCTGTTAACGGCACTCTTTAAATGATCTAAAACATCACAGGAACTGGAACACATAGGTGTCTTAAGTTCCTGTGAACATATGATACTCTTTTACAAAATCCCTTCCACCCTCTGAGCATCCACCCATACTTCAAAGTAAGATGTACATTCTGGGGCCAAGGCATTACACCAAAAATTTGGCAAAATTCATCCTGCAGCAAATCCTGACATTTCAATGTTTGTTTTCATCCCACATTGGAACAAAGAGCTGAAATGTCAAGACTTTTTCTCTGGGTGGAAATTTTGGGAAAAAAAAAAGCCCCAAAAACTGTTCTCTTCTTCTGGCAAAGTCATAGCATTTTGCCTGACATTTTCAAGCAAAACAAAATATTTCACCATTCCTGAGATCAAAATGTTTTCTTGTGGTGTGTCAAAATGACCCCAAACTGCTCTATTTCAGGTCACTTTCAAGCTTTTCCCCTGTGTTACAGCCTTCTGGGACATGTAGTTTGGAAATTTGGTCTTTTTAGGCTCCGTGTCTGGACTGTGGAAAAATGCTGAAAACCCCTATAGATAATCATCCTTACATAGGGCAAAGAGAGAAACATCTGCATCGCATTATAGGATAACGAAGACTGTCCCGTCTACTGAGAAAATGTCCTGAACTATAACTCTGTACTGTAACTGGAAAGTAATTCATTATTGAGCTCATCTGACTCAAAATATTTTGAGCCAATTCAGAAAGAAAACCTTCTGTCCCAGGTCAGTGGGGTTTTGTCTTGTTTTTCTTTTTTTTTTTTGTTGTTGTGTTGGGGGTTTTTTGTTTGTTTGTTTGGTTGGTTTTTGTTTGGTTGGTTTGGTTTGGCTTTTTTTTTGGTTGGTTGGTGGGTTGGTTGGGTTGTTTTCTGGTGTATATGGATTTTCCTCTGATTCACGCAGCATTATAACCAAATGGCAATATATCAGCAAAGACTGGTTTCCCTTCGAGTTTTTATTTAAAAATGGCACATTTGCTTACATCTAGGAGGGAAGAGAAAATTTGTAATCTTGGTATTTTCTTGATGCCCAGAGCAGGAGGCAGAGTTTTAGGTCACTCTTTTGTTTTGGCATTTGCAGTAGGAAATTAAGGCAATTTGTTAATCTATTTTTTTATTCTGCTTGAGTCTACCTACTTCTAAGTGGAACCTGGATTGAGGTAAGTCATACTTGATGGCTGCTACACCTATATATATGTGGATCTACTTTTAAGGAGGCTGCCCACCACCACGTATGAAGGTTGTAGTAACACAAGAACTCTGATCTGGCTTGAAAGTTCTAGTCTTAGTGTTTGTGCAGTTTTCTCTTTGTGACACCAGTCAGACACTCACCACTTTTTCTGCTCAGATCTACCTTCCTTATTTTCACGATCTTCAATGAGAAAACAACATGGGGTTACCTTAGCATGAAAGTATAAAAAGTAAAGTAGTCTTGTTAATATCTCTCCTCAGAGTTAATAAATCTGCCTTGAGTTAATAAATACTGCCTTGAAATTTGGAGCACTCACTGTGCTTTTCTTCTGAGCATTGCCCAGTGATAGCTGCCACTCTCTGCAAGGTCTTCTCCCTATGGACTGATATAATTCCTTCAGGGAATCAAGCAGAACAGTGCAAACTAGTGAGGATTATACACCAGAGAAGATGCCCCTACTGCAGGGTGACGCTCTTAAATGGGCTACTGCTGTGTTACAGATCTTAAAATTCAGGTTGGTCTCCTGAGCTTTGAACCAAGTGCCACATGTACACGTTTTACATACCTCCAGGGATGGTGGCTGCATCACTTCCTTGGGCAACCTGTTCTAGTGCTCGACAACACTTTTGGTGAAGCATTTTTTCCCAATATCCAATTTAAACCTCCCCTTGTGCAACTTGAGGCCATTTTCTCCTCTCCTATCTCATCTTGTGAGAAGAGACTGATACCCACCTGGCTATAGCCTCCCGTCAGGGATTTGTAGAGAGTGATAAGGTCCTCCCTGAGCCTCCTCTTCTCCAGGCTAACCAGTCCCATCTCCCTCGATCATTCCTCACAGGACTTGTGCTCCAGACACTTCAGCAGCCTCACTGTCCTTCTCTGGACACACTTCAGTTCCATGATGTCTTCCTCACAATGAGAGGCCCCAGACTAAATTCAGATTCAGGTATGGCCTCACCAGTGCTGAGTGCAGGCAGAGCATCACTGCCCTAGTCCCGCTGATCACACCATAAAGACAAGTTCCCTCAAAAAATGCTTAAGGTCTTAGCTGTGATGAACCCTCTTCAACTGACTATAGAGGGAGTTTCAATAGACTTTCTCCTTTATTTTTCACCTTTGTTGGAGATAGATGGGAGAAACAGAAGAATTTGTGTCTCCTCAAGACTCCCAGGGTGCATAGGTATTAGCTGGCTGAGAGGCACAAAAGTACAGCTGGTATGTATTGTCTCAGTAGTGCAATACAATTCTAAAACCCATGGTAAAAAGCCAATAATCTGTTACATGTATCTTTAAACACTGAACCTGAATCAAACTCATTCATACTGTATTTGTCAAATTATGGCCATGCACACTGGTTGACAGCAGAGTATGATTGCATCTTTCGCCACAGAGTGCAAATCCCTGCTAAGAGTTGTATCATAATCTGCTGAGGCAAAACCTGGGGAAAAATCCACAGCAGTAATTCAGAAAAATACTGTTCTGACCTTTTCCACTCTTTGAATATTGCCAGCCATGGAATATGAGCTTTTAGCACAGAGATGAATGGGTAGTATCTTTCTACACATATAGAGATCACCTAATGTACCCTGTGTGGTAGCAGGGTAACAATATAGCAGTAGTAGTTTAATCTCATACTCCCACTAACCAATATTCCCATGGATTCTGAGCAGATAACTAGTCCTTTTCTGGGAGCATAAAACTGCAGAATCTGTGTGAACTGAGAATTGACCCTATTTTAGAAGATGCTGTTTGCATGTCTGAACTTTCATTTCATTTGCAGCTGATCTTTTATGAGTTAAACACCAGTAAACAAGAGGTTAAGGTACAACTGGTGGTGTGAGGAATTTCAAGCCGATTCCTTCTTTGATACAGCAACAATTTTGCTGGAGGTGAGTGTAGGGGACAGAGCAGGTAACACAACTAGTTTGATGACATCTAAATAGTACCTGATGACCACAAAATAGAGACTTCCATGAGATCATAGTTAGTCTCACACATACTCATTGCAAGGAAGAATTTGGGCAGGAGATCACTTTTGGGTTTTTTTTTTCCTTTCTCTGGCATCAGTTCTGGACCACAACAGGATACTATGAAACATTTTGTGTGTTCACAGTGAATGCGGCACTGATTTCCAGAGGGTCCAACATTTAATACCCTGCTACTGCAAAGGGATTCATGTGTACCTATTCAGCAGAAAACATTCCTGGACATCCTTTTTTTGGTCAAATATGCTGTAATTTTGGTAGGATTTCAGTTCAGTTCCCAGTGAAATAAATAGATGGTAATTCCCAGCAGGGCAGAACTGCTCCTGAATGCAACATGGTCAAGATGTTAAAATGCCCACAGTATATGAAGTGAATGAATCTTCATGAATCTTGTGTCTTTTTCATATCTGTCACCCATGTGGAACAAATACTTGAAAATGAGAAAAACATAAAAATATCAAATATTCAAAAGTACTGAATGTTTCCTGGCAAAAACATGCCTCTGTCCTGCAGATGCTATTGTCAGAAAACATTCATCTGCCTAACTCACTGCTTGTTCTATGTAGGACAGACAGACACTAAATTCATCACCGTAAAATACTATCAAACCAAAGGAAATTATAAAGCTGCTCTTCCAAGTTGATCGATTGCTCTGATCATCAGGAAATCCTGTTCCAAGCCTCCAGAAATGGGGAATGATTTCTAAGAACTGTCAAGATTTCTTCCCAGTATCATGGCTTGGGTTCTATTTCCTAGGGACAACATCAGCCTTCGTGAGCAAGTCAGGTCCAGGATTTTACCTAAAGGGAAAGAGGAGTGTTGTTCCTAATTGCTGTAAGTGATACAGTTATATCCTGACACAGGAGAAAGTTCATAACAAGTGTCAAACAGGAGGGAAAGTATAAGGATGTATATTCATATACATAAGTATCTATATTCATAGATCCTTAAGGATTATCTTCACCACAGAGAAGAGAAATAACATGGATATAGGACATATTATAAAATAAACCCCTGTGTGTTTAGCCCTGAGTTTCTTTATGACCCTCTGAAAACAGAGCTGCTTTTTAAGGTCCATTTGCCTTACCATAAAGAACCTGGCTTTCCTAAACAACTTTTGTAACTACTACATAACTAGTAGTTCTAATTATGCAGACCATATGGATTTTATTAAAAAATCAAGTTGCATTACTTGCTCCAAAGAGCTTTCTTCAACCCAGAGGATGCAAATTCTCCATCCCATTGTCTTCCCTTCCCTAGCATCCATTAACCAAGAGACAAACAGTGGGGATGACCCCACAGCAGCACCATGTTACCTGAGTTGGGATTGGCTGATGTCTCTTTACTTCTTAATAACTTTGTGGAAAATTGACAGAGAATGCTGCTTGAATTCTTCCAGGGTTCCAAGATGAACTGTGGTTGTCTAACATATCCACCTTCTGTAATTAGCTGTCTTGCGCATTTGACTTAGAAGACACTTATTTAAGAGAAACTAGCAAAGAAAGAATGGAAGTGTGAGGAGCAGAAGGGTTTTATCATCAATTTTGTTTCCTATCTGTTTATCTAAGGGTAGCTTTGATTCTTTTTATAGCTGATAGCTGCAGTCTGAGCTACCCAAAGGGAAATTTGAATCAGAGTTGTCAGGTGACCATTTCTCTGCCTTAAACTCAGAGGTGCTTAATTATACTGTGTAGCCAAAGTTGAGTGGGTTGCCTCCTGTCACACTGGAATCCTTTGCATTAGTGCAAGTATGTCTTTCTACAAGGGCATTCAACTTAATTCATTAATGTAGTAGCATACTAATGAGGACAGAAATGTAAATGATATCCACCCTAGGGCCTTTCTCACATGTTATTTTGTGAAAACCAACATGTTCCCCGCTGACTTTCATTTTGTGGTTAGGAGCAAGTGTGTGAGCTGCTCTAAAGAGGATTCTGGGGAAGTAGCCATCATTACTGGATTCAGATGATTGGAAGCTGACTGATGTTGTGGTCACTTTGGTATCATTTGAGGAATTGTTGTATGAAGAGATGAGTCATATTATTGGTGGAGCAGAACCTGACCCTAGGGCCTGCAAGCAATGGGAAGAACAACCATTGCACCACCCTCTAATAACATACAGACCCAGGCAAGAGTACTGGTCAGCCAAAATAAATTAATTGCATCATCTAGTGGATATTGTGCTATATCAAAGCCTCCTTCTCCCTTTAATAAGGGTAGTAAAAATGTCTCCATTAATTGCTTTCACTTCAATTAGACAGCTTGTGCCTTCCAAGCCTGCTGAGGACAAGGTATGATGTGAAGAGATATTTCAGAAGCACTAGCAGAGTGAATTCCTAGTACCCTGAAGTTGCAGGAACTTTGTGTTTACCAGAGATGGCTAAAGTGTATCCAAGACTTTCTAAGCTTTTGGTGATTTGCTTTCTTTATCTTTGTCATTCTACCTGCTGCTCTTCAGTAACAGAAGAATCATGTGAATATGATGGAGATTTAGAAAAGACAGAAATCCCTCTCCACTTCCAACACTGATACGTTCCAGGATGGAGAACCCACAGATTCATTTAATCTCCCAAGGAGAGAAAAGAAACACAAAAAAAGAACTCTTGGAATCCAGGGCATTTGGCCCTCAGCCAGATGATTTTTAGCAAACAAATAATGAACAAGAGGGAGAGAACCTGCCTACAGTGAACTGAGAAATGAGTGTTAAGCCGTCTTGGCATTGGTAGGAGCATGCATCAAGGCAAGAAAACTAGAACTGCACTGATAGGCAAAAGTCTGCAAAATAAAAGGAAGATGAAGGTTTTGGTGCAGGGACAAATGTAGAGCTCTTGAGAAGTGAAGAGGTAAAGGAGCAAGGAAGACAATCTTCTCCTGAGGAATCTATCCAATCCTCCATTCCAAAACCTTCAGAATATGGTCGAATCATGTCACTGCTTATGGTATTTACCCTATAGACTTCTTGTATGTCTCTCATAAATCCTTGTTTAGACTTTGATCCACCCAGCAACTTTTCCCATTTTTACTTCATCACCCCTTTCCCAGCTGTCCTCCACCCCACCCAGTCTACTGGCTTGTCTTGCAGCTTCTCCACACCCCTATACTTTCTTCAGAAGGCTTTGTCTGCCTTGAATGAAGATCTCTGATCCTCACTTTCCAATCCTGATACCCAGCTTATTCTACTGACATCTCTGATGGCTTCTTTCTTACTCACATGTTAGAAAGAAGCTCACAAAGTTTTGTTCTAAAAAGAGATGAAACATTAGGGTGTGAGATGAACAAAGCTGAATTCATATTTAAGACCATATTTCTATGCCCAGTAGGGAATATGATATTGCTGACCATGTATAGTGATGTCACGGACAGAACTAGACAGCATGCCTGAAGTTCACACTGAACTGTGACTGGCACAGCTGGAGAGTTAAAGTATTGCTCTTCAATGACTTGAAGAGCAGACAATTCTATCAGTGTTGGCTACAATTAAAAGAATTCCTTCATTTGGGAAGTCTGGGCCAAGGGACTGAGAGACCTTTCTGCTGAATCACTATCATGTGTGAGGTTAAACTGTGTCATTATTTTGGCGCATTGGTATCCTCCTCCCTGACTAATTTCTCATTCTTCTTACGTCTTGAAACAATGTTCTCCCTTCTGTTGGGCCAAGTAAAATCCTCCTCCAACTTCTTTCTTCAACACCTTTCAGCATTTGGTTATTTTAGACGCCTGTGCAATCTCAGTTGGGATGCCTTTTGAGTAAAATAGGATGTACCAGGTGCATACATTCGGTTTCCATTAACATAATGCCAGTAACAAGTCTCTTCTTGCATGGTTCCAGTGGGAAACAGATGTAAGATGAACTGCAGAAGAATCCTACAGTGATGGAATCAGCTAGGTCAGACACCCATGACAATACCATCTGCCTCACTCAGAGACCAACATTTGTGGGCATCAGCATGTGAATCCCTGGGAGCACAAAAGAGCAGATGCTTCAAACCCTTTGAGGTTGACCCATTGCTGAGCAATGTTCCTAGTGTTTGGCTCGGCCTCAAGACAAGCCTTGAGTTTCATGCATTTATAAGGGCAGAAGTCAGCTCTGATAGAATCAGAATGGGTCACCTGAAATGAAAGCTCAGCATTGGGTGTGTAGTAAAAAACATGCCAGATGTCCAACTGGGCAAAACATGAAAGAGGTGTGAGTGGGTAAGAGGCACGAAACAAGCCTTTCCTCGTTGCTTGCTACACAGCTGGTTTAAATGTGTTAATACAGGTATTTCAGGGATTTTGCAACTCCCCTCTTATCCTGGTAGGGGCCCTGAGTTTAGGATACACCTGATTCCCATTCAGACATATGTGTGTTAACCCATATTGGAGCTGGAACTGTACGGTGTGTGATGGAAATAAGATTGTCTCAAAACTTGGTAGAATACTTATTGTAGAAGCAAGGGAAGGGCCCCCTGATCATGGCTGGCTGGCTGGCGGGCTGGCTGGCAGACCCAAATTTTCCCATTTGCCTCTGTGACCAGGAAAAGTGTGAGCAGGATCTTTGCAAGTAGAACATGAATTATATAGCACACTAGCAGATATACAGGGAGGTAAATATGGATTTATATAATTTATTTCCGCATGTCATGAAATGATAGTGTCATACCAAAGGGTAAGACTCTTCAAAATGGAAGTTACAGAAGCTGGTGAAACCAAAGAGCAAACCTGATACACAGACCTGGGCAGAGTATATTCAGTTGGAGCTATTTGCCTTGTTTGACTTCTCAGAGCAGTCAGGTAGGGTTCAGCAGGAGAATGATGTTAAAACTGGACTTGAAGAACAGGCCCAACAATCATCCTTCCCCCATCCCCCCAAAAAAGAAATCTTTCTCTCCATGATGCAGTCTTTTTCTCAAGTGGACAGAGACTCCACGACGCCAGATGAAATGAATTGCACCATTTGATGGATTTTATCTTCAATCAAAGTGCACCTCACTCTTTAGTAGAAAAGCTGTAAAAATGTCTTGATTAAACATGAAATCTCCAAGGTGATTCTTTGGACTGAGTAGTGAAATTGTTAGAAAGTGACCTCCAGGTTAACTATTTTTAGGTTCCTGGCCTTGAAGCTGATAAAAGAATCCTTCATGAGAGCATAGCATTGTCGTTTGAAACCCAGTAAAAAAGAAGATAAACAGATGCTTTCAAATGTCAGGAGGGAGATGGCAGGTCAGGTGGAGATTGCATGCATGATTTTGAGAGTGGGCGGGTGTTAGTCTTGGAATGGCATTTTCTTATCAGAAAGGAAAAACGGACATGAGAAATACAGTCCAAGAGGGTTTTCCCCTAGATGGTTCAGGAGTCAAACCACTGCCTTGGTTTACTCACCACAGCTGCTGTTTTTGATACAGCAGGCCTTGAAACATACCAAGCAGATTTTGCCTGGCAGACTGGGCCAAACCCAAGCACATGAATGAGCCAAAAAGAATTAACTCTGCTTATCCAACACTCATTTTAGAAACATCCTGTCTCCTTCTGCCTTGGAGAGATCACAGATCTCAGGTATGTCTTAATGGGTCAGAGAGAAGAATCATGGTCACATCACAACCTCATGGGCTTGGTCTGAGTGTAGGCAGAGGCTCATTCCCTATGGCTGTGAGGTGAACAGTTTTAAAATTCATATAAATACACTGTACTTAGCAAAAGAACACTACAGAAGCTCTTTGCTGAGCTGGACTGGGTTCAGCCAAGCCAGGGAAGCCTTCTCCCCAGGATGGTGGCTAGCATGAAATGGAAGAACCACAGCTAGTAGAGCACTAAGTGAAATGAAGTGCCCTGATATAGTGCCCCAGCTTTACATTCCTTTCTGCATAGCCTTAGCTGGCACAGGAACTGTCTTGTCATCACCCAGAAGAAGCATGATCAACAGAGGGAGTTACTCAAGCTGGAAAAGTTACTGCTCATCCTCCACACCCAATCTGACCATGTAAGCACTCCTTGCTCACCCTTCTTGTAAGACAGTCACTCCACTCACCTTCTTGTGAGAGATGCGGGAAGCAGACAGCCTCCAAACAGTGGCTGGGTAAACCTTTGTGTTTGTCTTTTCTCTTTCTACCCTTTTGTCTGGCTTGTATCTGTAAACCATAATTCCTCAGTGCGGCAGGTCTCTCCTGCTAAACACAGATCCCAACATAACAGAGCAGAGTGTAGATATTACTAGAACAGTAATGCTGGTGGTAAAAGCCTGATAACCCCTTTTGAAAAAGTCCAAGTACCACATCTTTCGTCCTAATTGTATTCTTGTTATGCAATTCTTCAAATTACTCTGCAATTTCACATAATGGAATTCTACACTTTTGGCCTTAAACTGTGAGAATTATGTCATCACTTGGTACTTACAGGGTGATCCCCTCCTGCAGACAGGAAGACAGATGACCAAGGCCAAAGGTTTGGCCCCTCACTAGCTCTCCAGGGAGTGATGCAAGAAAGGCTGCAACCATCCCTCTAGTCTTTACACCACCCTACTCTCAGAGAAGTGAGATCATCTTCTCTGGAGACCACCCAGGAATGGGATGCAGGTACAGATGCTGAAATCTGCCAGTGGCCACATGCAAAGGAGACCCTAATCCTGACAGCCACTTTCCTCTGGGTTGCAGCCATAGCTTTCCCTCATCAGGCTATTGCTGATCACAGATGGTAGAGCAGAGTTTAAACATGTAGCTTAATCCCAAAGAAAAAAACACAACCCCCCCCCCACCTTATAGAGTGGGGAAAAGAGCATGGCAAGGGTCCTTCCACATGTATTCATAGTTTGCATAGAGCACATAATGTCTTTCCCGTTTCCAGTGAAATGAGATTGATGGGATGTGGCATTTCTCTCTGCTGGTATCCAGACAAACAGACCTAGCCCCTTGCCTCACTCACTCTCTTCCTTCATGAAGAGGCAGCAACACTATCTGACATAAAATCCTGTAAAGACAAAAGAAAGAACTGAATTCTGCCTCTCCCAGGCTGTGGTTGAGGGGGCGAGACAGGTAAAATGCATCAGGCCACAACATCTGTGAGATTAAATTCCAGCTCTCATCTGCCTTGTAAAGGCTGACCCTGACAATTTCTCTGTGCTGGGCTCTCTCTGTGGTTTCTTTATGTGACCAAGCTTTGTTCTCCTTTATTTTATTTTACTCCATTCTCTCTCCCATGTTTGCAAATGTTCACAATGAATTGAAGACAGCTCTCCAGCTCAGATTTACAGCTGCACGGAAAGACTGTTGCTATTTATAGTCATCTCAAATTTGTTTCATCTGCCTACACAATCAATTAACTTCAGCTCCAGCTAATTTTGCAATCAGCCAAAGAGGAATGTCTCTGGCACAGTATCTTGTTTTCTCCTCCTTCTCCCTGGAGCTATAAAATCCCTGTACCCCTTCTTCATCCAAATTCTACACCTTAATACAGCACTAGCTGGACTCATCCTCCATGTCTTCTGCCTTTTAGAAGCTTCTTCCTGGCTGACTTGACAGAAGAGTATTTACTTTACATGATGGAGACCTTTTTTCCTCTCCAATGGAGGTTTGGAAAGAATACTCCATCGTTTATTTTTCCATCAGCTAATTGCAAATATTGAAAGCGTCTAGACAGAGGGAAAATAGCTTTATAAATCATCAGCAAAAGGAATTTCAATGTTATCTTAAATCCCACACAAATACTTTTCAAAGATGTTCAGTAAATATATATTTGTATATAGAAAAATTAAGCTAACCTGGAACTCAGGTTGAGTTCACACAAGGAATTAAAATGTTCAGGGAAGGGAATCACAGAATGAGGAGGTTGTAACTGTACCACAAACAAGCAATAAACCACAGCAGATTAAAAGGGAGAGTGAAGAGCAATACTGGAGATAGCAATTTGGGGCAACTTTTCTGCTCCTCATTACTGGAGTCTTGGACTTCAGCAAGTCTTTGTCAATCTCACCTGAGCTGGTGGTTCAAGTGGCATGAATTGTGGAGAATCATAAGCAATCTTGAACAGAAACAGAAATATGTGCTGATCCTGGCATGTGAGCATCTATTAGAGTCACAAAGTGGAAGGATGTCTCTTCAAGCCCCAGTGGTGACAAGGCACTCTGAGGGCAAGCTTGCAATTCTACCTAGCACATAATACCAAAACAACAGCAGGGCTCACAAGGTGTTCTCTAGGGCATCTTCTCCTGTATGGTAGGATCAGAAAAGTTTAAATCAGTCCTGGCAGGTGCTGCATAAATCTGTACTGTAAAACCTCCAGCTATGAATGTATTACTCATTGTTCTTCTAAGCACTAAAACATATCCTGTGGTTACAGATTTAAGTTGAACTGTAAGCCCAGGACTTTGCACATTTACATCTGTAAGTTGGCTTCCAGAGGGTCATGGACTGAAAGCATTGCCCTTTGGGAGTCCAGTCTCAAAGGATCTCTCAGCTCAGACATGAGATTCCTGTGGGTTTTCAGTAATTTTACATGCCCAAGAAAACTTATTTAGAGAAACAAAAATATTGTTTGTCCTTGTGGGTAAACTATTTACTCAGTTCCTTTTAAACTGTCACATCTCTTTCAGAATTTTAGACGTTTGTTTTGGTTTGGTTTGGTTATGGGTTTTTTAGTTCCTTGCTTAGCAGAAGAGAAACTGTCTTGAGGAGAAAGGCAGGCATGGGCTCAGTACACACTGAGGATTTAGGGAAAGGGTTTTTCCCTTAGAAGGGCAGGAGTCTCAGGATAGCTCCTTTCCTTTTGGGTTACTGTTTCAGCTTAGGCAAAACTGGGGACAATATACCCAGATAAGGATGGAAGAGAGACTGTGAGAGTATGGAGTACAAGGAACAAAATGCGGGGTTTGTCAACAGCGTACAATAAAAGGTTTAAAACAATGAAACTTTTAACTGATAGTCTAGTGCAGTCACCGGTAACTCATCCAGGATGCATCCCTGCCCGTTTTGGCATCTTGTCTCTCAGTTCCTGTCAGTGAACTGTGAGACAACACACTGAACTGTGGTCCACATGTGAATGATATTTTTTCCTTAAGTTTTGATAGTTGCAGCCAGCAAATGTTTTAGGAATTGTTTAGTTTGTTTGTCTAAAAAACATATCTGCCTTTCCTTTCCAGGACAGCAATGCTCTGATACTTTATGGCAATCTGTTCAACTTCCCCAGGATCAGGATCACATTCTTTCCATATCCTGCAAAGCTCTGCCTTTACTATGTATCACTGCTAAATACTGCTGTAGGAACTACTTCATCTTCTCCTTCTTCTTTCTTCTTCTTCTTTTTCTTGATAAGCAGGAGCAAACACATTTTATTCCCCAGCTCTGCAGACTTCTAGGATAGCCACCACTCATTAGACATCTGCAATTTCTGCCGGCTTCTATTGCAAGAAGTGACAGCTAATTTGCAGCCCTTAAAATACTTGATTTTTGGTGAAAGCTGATATTAACCTCCATACCTATAAAGAACCAGATGGGAGTTTCTAGCCTTTGAGAAAAGCCATATTAGAATGCAGGTTATGCCTGAACATGTGGCTGTAGAACGTCTTGTACTGTTGGGGTATTTTCTGTCTGCATGGAGAAAGAAGGAATTGTGCTGAGATTTGACAATCACTCCTACCCCAGCTTGAGCTGCTGCAAGATTTTGAATTTAAGACCACATGTGAATGAATGGAAGAAATCATTCAGGCTGAAGGAAACAACAGGGGTCAGTGGGGACTTTGTGACATTTTTGTAAGAGGACAAGAGGTGTTGGCTGTTGCATTCCTGATGGTGAGCTGGTAAATTGGCTGCTGATTTCTGTGAAATTGTGTTTACAGAGGTTGCTATAGGAATACAGCAAGTTCCTTTGAGCTACAATTGCTTCAGATCTGCCACTAAGGCAGATTAGAAAGGGTGTGGTAGATAGAGTCCCTGGCTAACATCTGTGGAGGGTGGAAGAAGTTAGAAGCAACATTTTCTGCTTTGCATCTCAAAGTCGTTTCCAAGCACCATTCCATTAAATCTGGGCGTTCTCCACCCCCTCAATCCCAGCTGTTCACTTCCCTTGTCTTTCTCCATGATAGGAAAGAAATACATCCTAAAGAGGAAGACAAAGGGCTCAGAGCATGGGCCTCAAAAGTAGTGCTCGTGAGACACAGGAGCAATGTGCAGTGGTTCAGAGGCTGGACTGAGCCACCAAGGTTGTGTGGTGCCGCAGAGATTCTTACCACTGATGTATCCAATGCCATCTCTTTCTTACCAAACCACAGGCTTAGCTGCTGGTAGCCTCTATACCCCATTTTTTCCTCTACCAATGTCCTGGTTTGAGATTGATTGACATTTTGGTGGGCAGGAAAATAGCCACCCCTGGAAGTGAGGTGTGCCTGTGGATTTCCCATGAGCCCAGTGCAACACCAATTGTGGGCCAAATTTAAAGACAGACAGGGAAAGGGGCCAATCAAAGGTGAAATGCGTCTCAGTAGGATATACATTTGCACAGGACTGCCTGGGAATCGCTCTCTTTGGTTTCCGGCCTTGAACAGGTACAGAGCTGCGGGCCGTGCCCTCGGCCCAGCTTTCCCCCTGCCAAGGCCACGGAGGCCTGCGGGAGGGGAAAGGCCGGGCCGAGCCGTGCTGGGAGCCCCTCCTGAGGGAGATATCCCGGCCGGTGGTGGGGAGGATGGAACGGAAGAGCGATGCCCTGTGCCCTGGCCCAGTCTTCCCCCAGTGTCCAGTGTTGGGGGGAGGATTGGGTTTTGCCGGGCCAGGCCGGGAGAGAGAG